>JAIUND010002979.1:0-18480 GCA_034699125.1 Gisinianus flammeolus | reverse complement strand
TTTATGCTTATACAATCAACAAGTTTTAGCTCTCTGCATCCAACGCTTTACAAACACAAAAAAAATCCTTGATAAAACCTATTTTGTATGCAAACAAGAAAAAGCAGCATCGGACGATGGGATTGAGCATGACAAAGGTCATGGCCAAGGGCCCTTTTCCTAAAATAACCCAGGTAGCTGAGTTTCATTCCTGTAGAAGGGATGGGCGAGTGGATTCTCAACTATATCTTCAATGTTTCCATGGAAAATATTGAAATTTTCTGTGTGTGTGATGCAAGTACATATATGTGTCCTTGTAATGCAGCGGCTCGCATTTTTTTCTCAATTGTCAGTCTTTGTGTGTGTTGTGGACTACAGAAGTTGGAAACTTTTGTTCATATTTCATTGAAATTTCGACAGATCTCATTCATTTTGAGTTGTGGATTTCCGTGTGTGTGTGTGTTGCTAGTGAGAGCAAAAAATCTGTATTTGCCATGTTTGATCAAGCTCAAATTCAAGAGTGTATAGATATAGTAATAAATAGAATATTTTGGTGGTGGTGCTGTATGTGTGTGAAACTCATCGTTTTGATTCTCATTTAAAATAATATACAGTTTCTCATGTTAAAAGTGATACATATTACAGCGTCAAAATATAAACATAATGTGACTCTCGGGAATTTTACCACTGTGTATTTTGTTGTGTATTTTTCACCACTCTCCCTATTTTATAGTATCTATATTATAGACAGTAGATATAGATAGAGACACATATAAAGACAAGTAAAGTGACACGAAATTGACTGGTACGGGGAAAAGTTGTCTCGTTACAACTTCCGGAAACTCGGGAGTCCCGAGTCCGGACCCAAGTCGAGCCCTATAACTGATTAGGTCTGTATGATGATATGAGTACAGACGGGGCGTGCCGAAAGCCGAAAGTTCACTTGCGAATGCTTGGACTCATAGGGGCAGCGGAGACAAAATGTGCCAAAAAGGTCAATTCACTTTACAGTTCTCAATGTGTTTTTTATGCGACTGCATATTATATTATGGACATGAGGCACACATTCTTTCTTAAAGCTGCATATTCTCATAATCATGTCCATTATGCATACCTACTTAAATATCAAGTTAGTCGCGTCCTGTCCGTTTCAGTTTCACCTTCACCTCGTAACTTGGTTCATCATTAAAAATTTACTTATTATTATTAGTCAAGTACTACCATACATTGTACATGTATGCACTTTTATTGTTGTATATGAATGTTGACTTCATAATAATCATAAGTATAGGTACTTAAATGTCCCGATTTCCGTCATTTGTTTATCTCTCTCTCTCTCTCTCTCTCGGCTCTCGCTCCCTGTAAATTCAGAACTCATTTCAATTCTTGAAATTATTTTTGATCATTTGCACAATGATTTCCACTCGTGTGTGTGTGTGTTGAGTAGAAAATAAACAATACATGGAGAATCCATAAACTATTACGTGTATACTTTGTATTTATGTATAATGTGTACTTTTCTACTTTTATTTTATAGGTGTATGGACTCTCCTTTTACTGAATTTGTGTGACCTGACGAGTCCCAATGGAAGAGAATAATTAGATACGTATAGTCTTTCACAAATTATACATTATGTAAGTACATTATGTAAGTACTAATAGTACTTAAAATTTAAATTGTGTATATACTTTGTGGGACTTTTTTTTTTCTTTTCCAGGTCACACTTTGTGGATGACAGAACCGAGTTGACCCAACTTCGATAAAATGGTAAATATTTGTATATTTGAAGTTCACACACACGAGTATCTCCGCATTGTCAAATGTAATTTTAAACTGACTTGAAACGCAAAAAGAGTTATGAAATATAAAATGAAATGAAATGACAACTTCTGAGTGAGGAGAGAGTAGAGAGAGAATTGTTTCAACTTTTGAAATCAGACTGATTTGAATTTTCCTGCGGTTTGACGCATACCTACGATCCTTGAAGTTTTGAATCTTCGTCGCTCGCGAAAAAAAAACGTTCTCGTGCCTGTTCACATTGGTATTTTTTTCAGTCGCCGTCTCTACCTCTCCAAAAAATTCCATGTGTTTAATTTATTTCAATTGTGGTTTTTAATTGTGATTACATTGATTGACATTAACAGTCATGTCAGCGTCGGACGAGGACTTGGATTTTCAACAAGTCCTACATGAAAGTAAAATTATGTACGAAATGGACCAGAATAGACGACGAAATAAAAGCTCGTCGTCGTCGTCTCGTGCAGGTACAAATAAAAGACTATTATTTTGATCAAAGGTCAATCTATATATAAGTATAAATTAAAATATGTAATGACATATTGCATTTTGTGCAACGGGATACACATTTTATGTACAATTTTTTAGATGGTCAGTCATCATCAGGATATTTTACGGAGACCTCGAGTCACTCTGAGAGTTTTAGTTACTCTTTGACCTCTGCTGTAATAATAATATGTACATCATTTCATAATTATGCCTCCGTGTTGATTTGTGTTTATATATTTTGTCCATGTGCTTCTATAACATTGTTACCTCCGTCTCTCGTTTAGGATTTAACTATGCAGAATCTCACGACGACAATTATTATTCTCCGAGTGGGCCCAAAAATCCAAAAGCTACATTCTCGTTTGGATCTGAAGCGGAAATGATAACAGGTATTCACACATTCAACTTTAATAATACTTTTAAAAACAACGATACTTTAGAAATAACGAATAATAATTGTTAAATGTGCATGGGAGTTTGGATAATTATTATATTACTGTGTATACCTATAGCGAAGAAAGTTGACTATGCTGAACTGAGTTCTGATGGCTCGGGTGATGAGTCCGATACGAGTCATTACTCTTATGATGACAGTATAGATCCAGACTATAATCCCGAGGTAATTGCAATTTAAGTCAACAGCAGTTAATTTGACCAAAACATTACACTTTATAATTTGTGAGTCTGTTCCGCTTTTTTCTCATACTGAATACATTTTTTTAATCATACGTAGGTAGACGAAGACGAGTGTGAATACTCCAACTGCGTTGCAGAAGAGGAAGAAGAATTAGAGTTTGTCAATAAGGTATGATATTGCAATTATTTTGTTATTACATGCTTAAAATTGCAAACTGACATGAGCTCATCTGTAATTGTATAATTTGATTCACTTTTCTTTGTAGCCGAATACATTTTCAAAGAATAAAGATATTGTGATGGGGAAAGGGACCATAAGAGAAGTGACAAACAAATTGTAAGAGCATTTGTATATACACATTTGATACGTAATAAATATTCTTTGCATCTAATCATGTCAAAGATATGTACTTATTTCTCTCTATATTGTCAATTTTTGTAGTGTGGGAACTTTGGTTGTTCAAGTTACATGGGAGTCTGATTTCTTTCGAGGTGTCACTGGATGCAAACCCCTAATTAAGAGAGTTGAAGTTGCAGACGGAACTTGGAAGAGAGACTCCATTAGAATTCAGGCTTTCAACGAAAATGCTCGTACGTTGAACAAAATGAAGGTACAATAATTTAGCAATCTTTATATAATTTAGGTAAAACTTGTATGTATACGTAAAATGTTGCATGTATATAGCCATTGTTTATATTTTGTGCTTGTATAGGTTGGTTGCTGGTTCATTCTGACTGCTGTAAAATTTGAAAAGAAGAATCAAACATACAATTCCATGGACCATCCATTTGAAGGATATTTTAACGAGGAGTTAGGTCAGTCAATTGAGCCATTACTCACACCCCCTCCGCAAACTCCTCTGAGTATGGTGTTTAACTTTACAAGTTTTGTGACAATGGCTGATGTAAACAAATCATCATGCTATGGTATTACCTTTATAGACAATATCAATTTTTTTCCGCAATGTATATAGCACGCAATTTTAACATTTAAAACTTTATTATTGTTTATCATATAGATGTTATAGCAAAAATACTTACTGATAGTAAAGTCCGACCGTGAAAATTGAGAAATGGAGAAATCCTGCCCGTGCTCGATGTTGAACTTGTAGATGCGAGCAAACAGAAGGTGAGTATTATACTTGTCTTTACAACTCACATTTGTCGTTTTTGTAAAAACACATGTAAATATAAAATGGATGTTGACATAATGCTTTCGTTAATAGATCCCTATCCGCTTTTGGAGAGGCGAAGCTCAAAAATTGGAAGGCATGAAGGGGAAGATAATAATCTGTCATATGATGAAGTTAATTGTCAAAGGACATTCTCGCCGCTTTGCAATGATGCGGTGTGATGAAGTACTGGTACGAATACTAAATAAATTATAAGCTTCCGCATAATATACTATAATATTGTATGTTTTGCATTAGTAATAAATACTCAACTAGTAAAAACAATTGCTGTTCTTAGGTGGACAAAGAAGTCTCATCAGACTTACCAGAATATCAGCAACTTAACTCACTTCATTTGGGGCAGGATTTCGAATATCTACCACGTGTTGCTAAAAGTATGCACTTACATATTATTTTGGCACTAATCATTTTCAATTAATTTTTTAAATATTATAAGATTATGCACCGTGCCAACGCATTACACGTTCCTTAAGTTATCGTTTTGTGTTTACAGGTTCCTCTGAAGTTTTATTACAAAGATATCAATTAGTGGTCCAGTACTACTGTGGTCAGAAGACGGGAAAGGCCATGACCCAAAGAAAGGCGTGTGAAGTTGCAGGAGCAGAGCTTGGAATTAAAATTCATCCGCCCGAATTTTCCAAATGGACAAGAAAACCAGAAGCGGCACCCATCCTTACGCAGCACAATATTCCCGTGCCTCCTAAACGAGCTCAAAGACCCGCCGGAAAACCAACACGTCAAGAAAAGTTTAATCTAGTGGTGCAGTACCACTGTGGTGAGAAGACGGGAAAGGCCATGAGCCAAGCCAAAGCGTGTGAAGGTGCAGGAGCAGAGCTTGGAATTAAAATTCATGCCACCGAATTTTCCAAATGGACTAGAACACCAGAAGCGGCACCCATCCTTACGCAGTACAATATTCCCCTGCCTCCTCCACCGACTAAACGACCTCAAAGACCCACCGGAACACCAACACGCCAAGAAAAGTTTAAATTTGTGCTTCAGTACTACTGTGGTGAGAAGACGGGAAAGTCCATGACCCAAACGAAAGCGTGTGAAGTTGCAGGAGCAGAGATTGGAATTAAAATTTATCCGCACCATTTTGTCAAATGGACAAGAAAACCAGAAGCGGCACTCATCCTTACGCAGCACAATATTCCCCTGCCTCCTCCACCCACTAAACAACGACCAAGATATTAGATTGTTTAAAAATTTCCTAATACACATTACAATTAGAATTCAAAACTCAATTTACCTAATGCCGCAGAATAAGTTTAAATATGTATATTTCTTTTTATTTTAAATATATATATAATTATTTATGAAGTAACTATTTACTATCATTAGATTTTTATGTTCATTATTTATTATTATTACTATGAATAATAATATTATTATCATTAGATTATTATGTTTAGTATTTATTATTATTACTATGAATAATAATATTATTATCATCATATGTTTCTCTCAGTCTGCAACGCAGTACTGGCGACTATTGATCTTCTAAAACGTTTGTGTAGTATATTTTTTGTCGTTACTCATTTAACTTTTAATAAATACAGGTGTTTTTTTGTGTTATTTCCTATATATACCATTGTATTCCTTCACTTTCTCTTTCTTTCTCTCTATATATCTATATCTATCTACAGTCGATAATAATTGATTAAATCCATTGTTTTACTTCATGATAAACAGAATGGTAATAAAAATAATTTAAAAAAAAGGAATCACAACCAACGGAAAAAGAATTTACGTCTAGAACTTACGAATTTCGCAGACGGAAAGTATTTCTACGTGATGTGACCGATATCAGTATGCAACTGGACGTTTAACCGTTTGATTGATAAATGCAATTGAATGAAAAATTTCAAAGAAACTATTGGGATTCAAGGTGAAAATAATATTAAAATTTTCTTTTATTATAATCGTGTAAAAAATATTTTGTCTTTATATATATTTACATACTAATATACTAATATTTAATTATTGTTTCATGAATCATGAGAAGCATTTGTTCATTTGATTCACTCATTTCGATTGCGTGACATTGACACAATAAAATTGTTTTCTCCTCAATACTTACGATTAGTTACTTAGTTACTTACGATTAGTTACATCTAGAGAGACGTACATAATAAGTATATATATTCACTTTTACATTCCTTATAATGAATCTCACAGACTCGCATAATCCGAGTCTCATTCACGCAGTGAACGTGTATATTTACGTAGAACATTAAATAAATTAGTGCTCGTCCGCAGCGGACGGTCCGCTTTGAATATGTATATAGTGTGACACTATTAGTGCATAGTATACTTATGGTTACAACCAAGGAGAATCTAAATACATGTCTCTTATAGATCTGACGACAGTGAGGAAATTCATACTCTTTGATTCAACTGAATACACCGCTGTGATACTTATATTTTGTAAGCAGTGAACCACCAATTTTACAATGCACATAATATCTATCAAATGCGCAGTGAATACACAGAAATTTTTAAAAAATTCAATTTTTTTCAAACATTTGTAAAAAAATAATTACTTTTTTACTATTTACTATAATATTTAGTTGGTTCAGCAACAAGTCAACACACGGATAAAAGTAAAATTTACAAAATATCTCTATAAAAGGCTTTAAAATGGAGATCTACTTCAATCAGATCCGAGGAATTTTCAATTAACGTATAGGTGCTGGATTGATTGTAACAATAAAAGAGCTGTACTCTCAGGAAGATATATGATCCACACATAGTAAAAGTAACTCGTCACTGATGAAAAATCAAATTTTAGTTAAATAATAATATCAAGCAAAACTGCATACAATTCACGACCATGTATGCATGTACGAGTGTTAGTCACATTTATACAAGGTAAATGTACTGGTATTAGCTACCAATATACATATACTCAAATGCTGGTAAAAATTTAAAGTAAATCACATTTTAAAAGTAAATTCTTCGTCATTCACATTCAATGCGAATGATAACGTTAGAGAAAAACACTGACTCGCCAAAAACCTATCTACGTATATGTGAGAGCATTAAAATCAGAATTTTCCTTTTTTGAGTTTCCAAAAATGTAGTTACATAATGTTACTAGACAGATAACTTAGAAGAGACACACAGCTGAAACATTGATAGCATAATAATAATATAATATATTTTTTACACAGACGTGTAAAGACTGTTTGTACAAGTTGTACAGTATAAAGTAACAGTTTTTGAGACTTGTCACTCATTTTTTGCTGTTTCACTGGTTGTGTCATAATGTGCAAAATATAAAAAAATTAGCTTGGAATAATAATAATATTATAAATAATAAATATGAAATATACAATACTGTTTTCATATCAGTCCTTCTCTTGTATCATATAGGTAAGTTCGACTTGTATGTTTTTATTTTGTAGTTATATAGGTAAATTTGAGTGGTGTAAACTTTTTAATTCAATATCAAACTATTTCGGTTTCAATACGGCTTGCAAATCATCTGGTAATGTTTTAAGAATTGTATCAGCATGTTTTTGTAATTTTTCCCGAACTGATTCTTTGATTGGCAAATGCGTCTGAGAAATTTGTTCTCTCAATTTTAATATCCAATCAACGATTTGAACTTCATCTTTTCCACTTATCCAATCTTGAATATTCTGTAAACGAAATGAATATTATTAAAATGATTAGAATATTATCAATATTACAGGAAGTAGAATATTGGAATATATATTTACTGACAAAGTACTTAGTTCAAAAAAAAATTCTTACAGTGTCTGCTAAAACTTCTAAATGTAATGCCTGCAGCATGTAAGTTGCTTCCGTGTATCTCATATTGTACCATTCAGAAAAATTGAGAGACCTAAAAAAGGATCTATATAGGCCAGACCATTCGCCCTTGATTCCACTAGTCAGTTGTGGACCACTTACGTCCAGGGTAGCAATGAAATCATCCGGGTTGAATGGCCGCGGTAAAGGAGGAGCCTATAAATGAAATATTTGAAATAAGTTTGAGTTTATAAGTAATTAAACTTTATTTATTGTGTTATTAATTCCTTCAAGTCTTTTTGTTTTCTTTTTCAAACTTTTTTTTCATTTTACCTTAAACGGCGATATATTTTTTTGCAAGGGCATTAAGCTACCAATGTAACGCTCCAAGGGAATCATGAACGATTCAGTTAATTCTTGGAGATGTATTCTTAGTATAGCAGTCTGAACTTCTCCAGGTCTTTGAGATTGCATTCCGAGCACGATTTTTTTCAAAAGATTATTGTCCTTTTGTAAAAATGGCCTAAAGACGACAATTTCATTATATGTATTACTACCATTTGTTTTAAATTACTGATTATGCATTAGGTATCATAAAAAAGTCATCATCATCAATCGACTGTGAACTTACCGGTAGCTTGTGTAAACACCAGGTTGAGAATCGAGAAGTTTAATATTGCTGGCTTTCTTTAATTTCCCACTATAAATACCTATATGAAACGATAAAACATTTATGAGTATTTATTTCCCGACAAGCTCTGATTTCCTGATTTTCCTGATTTCCCGACAACTTCACCATTACAGCATCACGTTTAGTAAAAAGAAAAATCATCATGATTTATTTATTTACCAGAGTTTTCCCCCATTCTTATTATATGCGGCCAATGTTGTAATGTCTTCGCGAAGAATGGATTCGTGACTCCCAAGATAATGCTGGGTGGTGGTGTACTCTTCATGGTATATTCCTTAAAATCGGTATCATGTATCGTAAAGTACGGACGGAAATCAGCACAAAATTTTAGTGGAAAAATGGTACTGGAACAGAGAAATAAAACAATCCAATCAATTTACCTGTATAGCTATACTAAGAATACATTACTATGCATTACTGTTTAGAGAAAAACAAAACTGCAAATACCTTATAAGAGCGTGAACAGTATTTGCACACTGGTCTGGCGTATTAGCCATAACCACAACGGGACAATTCTACAAAGAGGAATAAGAAAAAAAAGAAAACTAACTAACTAAAAGAAATACTTAATCATGACAAATACAATAAAATATTCTGCTTGAGGCTAAATTTGGTATCTATTAACTGGTAAACTCGAATCACATAGATGTTGAAACATAAATTACTTACGGTCAGGGTGAGTTCCCATAACAAATGAATATGAGATAACACGGGTCTCAAACATTGAAACAGGTCTGGATCATGTATAGAGTTAATATAAATCACAGGCATTTTTTTGAATGATGCACATGTCTGAACTTTAGCTTTAGTAGGAGATCCATTCGTTCGGACACAGCTTACATTAGGTATCAGTACCTGTGAGAGAATTAATTAATAACGATACATGATCATGACATGAAATTGTAAAATTTCTCACGAATAAAGAAAGGAAAAATTATGTTTTGGATTTACTTGAAAAACTGTCCCAAGAATTGGAAGTGACAAGTTTTCACCAGGAACAGGAGCTGGCCAGTGGTTATATATGTCTTTGCATGCAGATTCGATACTAGTAATTCCTACGTCGAAAAATTCTGGAGCCAAAATGGCTAAAACGTGGTGAAATAGGTTTATAAACGGGAATCTTGATAGGATGACCAAAGACTGGAGAAGAACAATAAAGGACCAAAGATTAACATGACAGCAAAGATTAATTGTAATAACAATAGCTAATTAAGAGACACTACAATTGCAAGGACAAGTAGATAGATATGTAGTATGTATTACTATGTATGTATACCTTTTGAAAGTATCCACGACGAAGAGAAGGATCTTTCACTTGACGAAAGTAAACGTATCCTATCATATAATTTTGATCCACCTTTAACGCACTGGGACATTTTTGATTGTAAGTTTTGATAGCTTTTGATAATGAACGATTTCCTCCCGCTTCAGAATCTGTTGAACTAGTAGAAGTAGAAGACGAACGAATGCGAAAATGAAATTGTGTATCCCCCATACAACCAGAATTTGAGTCGGGAAACGAGAGATAGCTAAACAAAAAATAATGCACAATTAATTTTGTTACGTTTAATTAAAGAGAAATTTGTTTACGTATCTGTAAATATAGTGTGTACTCTGTGTACAGACTCAAATCCCTCAAAAATTCTCACCAGATATTACTCTTTTCTTCTTCCACTAGTTTCACATGAGGTGGATAGACCATCTAATTAAAGTGTACATAATTAATAATAATTATTAATATCATAGATACATAAATACATGCAACGCAATAATATTGTGACAATATACATTTACACATTAAACTGAAGTATAATATCCATACCTCTAACGTTTGACCCATCTCTAAATCAAAGGTCACCACGGCCACACAATGTAGCCAGTCTCGGAATCTGACCCATGGATCTAAAGGACCATTTAGATCCATTTTCGTTGTGTGTGTATTTTAATACAAACTAAGTCTTACTAATGCAAATAATATAATACTGCAATTTGAAGGTTAACCCATATGTTTAAAACTTTTTAGTACACACATTTTTAATCTATATATATAAATAAAGTACAAACTTTGGTTTTTATCTGTGTCTATGTCCGATAGACTTACTTGTATATGCACTTGTGAATATACAGTGTATTCAATACACTAATACTTATACATTCGATCCGATGAGTGCGTACACTATATACTTAGATACAACATGTTTGATTGTATAATAATAAGTTATAATTAATTCATTTCAAGTAAGAAAAGCCTTTAAAACTTGATTGCGTATTGTTATAATTGGTAAAAAAAATTAATTTCTAGTTAAAACAAGTCACTTATTTCACTAATATATATTATACTGTGTACACAGTATACATTAAATCTGTCGCGTTATGCGATATTCCTGAGCAAATCTTTCTCTTTTCTTAACAGCGTATGTATCGACGTATATAGTAATAATAATTATTATAATACATATTAGATTGTAAGTAATATATATGTAGGTTAACCTCTTCAAAGGATTACTCAAATGAACTATTCGAATAATATATATTATAAATTATTGATGACTCGCGTGTACAATAAGTTTCCCACAGTGGATTCTACTGAACAAATGAATATAGACACATTCTTTAAATCTATCACTAAGATTTCTAAATTCTTCATAGTTAAATTAATGATACACACACTTTAAAATTTAAATTGTTATTTATTGTTTTTTGTTTTCAACTATACTTCAGTACTTCAGTCTATATAGCACAGTATGTAATTTTATGGGTCCCTTCTCGTCCGTGTAGCACTTCCTTTTGGCTTACTTTTTCTTTCATGTACGTATTGTTTGTACACTCTGTGCAATTAGTTTTGCCTCAAAAGTTTAAAGTGTGTGGAACGGAATTTTTCTGTCTGTGTTCAAGTTTAAATAAAAGAAAAGAAAACGCAACTGATCGTGAGATATACATATAGTGCATAAGTATACGTATAGTTTAATTTTTTAACTTGCTATACATATATGTAGAGAGAGGTTTTACATATAATAAACGTATTATTATATGTAGTTTTGTTATTGTTATTAATCTTTGTTGTGTGAATTGTGAAATATTTTCGTGTGATTATTATTATCTATATATAGTGCATAGTGTGTAATTGTGAGCTCTTTATATAAATGCCTATTTAGTAAATAGTATTTACTCTAAGCAGCTCATCGCAGTGCTCGCACACACTAATATTAACTTGCAGTTGCAGTAATTCAAATTATCAATTTGATAATAATGATTTTCCTTTTACACAAATAAACGTAAGTCCCACATAATACACATTTATCATAATGGTATATAGTTCTTTTTTTCGTCTTCATCAATCTTTCAGAAGAAATGTATACCCATAATAATAATAACTTAATTATTGAAGATAAAATGTGAATTTGCCATGGCATGCAGTATTTTTTTATTCATCAAAAAATGTCGTCTCCGGTACTGCAATACAATCTATATATGATATAGTTTAAATTACAATAAGAAAAAAGTATTTCGACTTATACATATGTATAAATAACATAGTGCTATAAATGAACAATAATAATTTAATACTAAAAGAGCCAGTAAATATGTTTTATATAAATGTACATGTACATTTATAGTAAAAAATAGTAGTATATACATAAATACCCTATGTTAGGATTAGGAATATATTTATATAATTAAACATAAAAACACGGCTCCGACAAGAAGAATATATATAGAAAGGAAACATTATGATGATTTATTACTGAATGGAAAATGTAAACATACAATTGAAATGAGCAAAAGGTTGAAATAGTATATAGTAGACTACTATTAGTAGTATATAGTAAAATAATAATAATAACGAATACATATTGATTTATCAGAAATGTCATCTCAAACGAATGCATCCTCAGATGAAGGAGAAATTCTCTCTGATATAGACTCAGTTGATGAATTTAGTCGAAAAGACCGTGAAAGGGACAGAGAGAGAAGTAAAAGTGGGGAGAAGGAGAAAGAGTATGACAGCGATTACAAGAAAGGGGAAGATAATAGTAGAGATCAAGATTCAAATTACTCTAGACAAAGTAGTAAATCCAATCGGGACAGAAGTCGGGACGACAGACACTATAAAAGTAAAGGACGAGATGACAGACAACGAAGAAGGAGCAAAGAAAGGTAATAGTTATTGTTATTTATATAGTCCTGGCATTTAATTTTTTAAAAAAAAACTGTCCTTGAATATTCCATCAAGTAGGTATTACTCATGTCCCTCAATTTCCTAATTATTATTAATTATAAATTATGTTTATGCATATTTTTATTATTATTTATAGAATGAAAAGTAAAAGCCGAGAGTCCTCCCGTGGACGTCATGATAGAAAGATCCGAAGACATACTCGTAGAAGACGTTATTCTTCATCGGACTCCCGATCATCCTCAAGATCAGGGGGCGGTCCACGTAGACGAAGAAGTCGTAGTCGAAGCGACTATGACTCTTATGGTTCTAGTAATGACAGCCGTGAGTATTATAGGTAAGCGGAGGAAAAAAATGGTATATATGTGCAAAACTGCAAATCCATGTGATATATTATAGGTATATCAATTTAGTTTGCATAGCTTTTTTAAGTACAAGTTGTATTTTAAAATTTTGCAGTGATTATTATAGTGAAAGAGGAAATCAGGACCGAAATCATGATTCATACAAACATCAAGAACCCAATAGTACTGTAATGGTTCGAGGACTAGCATCTCATCTTACAGAACAAGATGTAAGAAAAAATCACATTTATAGTTTGACGTGTTTAATTTGTGTCTGAATTTGAATTATAACAAATACATGTATATTTAGATAAGACAAGACATTCTAAAATGTGGGATCATGGTCAAAGACATACGGCTTATTCGACATAGGGACACTGGTAAATTAGTAACAGTACTTTGTTTTGTAATAATTGTTCAAATTTATTTTTAGAGTGTATAAATTAGTCGTCAAGTTTTGAAATAACTTATTTATTTAATATACGTTTTTTGGCTGTTTTTTTTGTACAGGTGCATCCCGCGGCTTTGCTTTTGTTGAATTTCAAACTGTTCAAGAAGCTACAAGATGGATGGACATGAAAATGGTAATTTAAAGTTATACATGGTATTTTTTTTAAAGAGGACTAATTGGTAAAGTATTTGAAATATCGAATATTCAATGTATTAATGATGTCTCCTTTCACAGGGTTCTTTGGTTTTGGGTGAATATCATGCAAGCTTGATTTACAGTGTTCCCAAAGTTCCTTATAGTGAAAAAAGAACAGTTTTGAGTGATTGGTATTGTAGCAAAGTAAGTCAAATGCCATATACGTATAGAGTATAGAGTTATAAAATATTAAAATAATAATTCAGATGCATGATTTTTAATTATTTCATATTTGTTTTCATTGTATATAGTGCCAGGGACACAATTTTAAGCGTCGAGAATTTTGCTACAAATGCCACTCCCCCAGGCCAGATAATCAAGACCCGGAACTATCAGATGAACTCAGTGCTCATCCAACTAATAGTACATTTAATAGTATTCATTTTATTTTATCTTTGAAATGAGTGTATACAACAACAATCGTGTTCATATTTGAAACCTGTTTCTTTTGTGTCCCTGTAGCTATAATACTTTATAACCTGGATGCGCTGACAACGGAGGAAGGTATCTTACAGGCCTTTAAATGTCGCCCTTCGTTAGCCTCAATCCCAATAAGGAGTGTTCGTATTGCAAGAGAATCTGTAACCAATCTTTCAAGGGGAATGTGTTATGTGGAGACCAATAATGTTACAGACTCTGTAAAGCTGTACACTATTTTAATTGAGGAAGCCCTGACAGTAGATGCTCGTCAAGGTTAATTTTCCATTTTCTTTGATTCTTTTTGAACTTTCTTTCACGTAACCAGTTTTAGTAGCTTTTATGCATTTTAATCAGAATAATTTGAGTTGTCCATTAAATTTATATTTGTTTTTTATTTAGCTGGTGTGGCCTACGCAAAGCCAACTTCTCACGGACCAGCTAATAATAATGTGGCAGCAACCGCGTTGGCAGCAGCACAATGGACAAATAGTAAAGTTTCCAAATCTCAAACTCTTGACGAGGTAATTTTATATTATATACTTACGGATGCAAAGTTATCTAATTATCAGACATGACAAAAATTGATATCTGTCTTTTGGAAAATCCAAATGTTTTGCAGGATGCCATAGAAAATATGGCCCAGTACAGTGCCTCATTGTATGCAAAAACATCGGAGGAACATGCAACTTACTTGGAGTACTACAGAGATTATTACCGAAAACAGCCCCCGGAGGTATTTAAGAAAAACAGTACTCATCATATGATACCAAGTCAAGAATTATAGAATTTTTAATTTAAATAAAACGATGTGTTTGTATATAGAATAATACACAAGGGACATCCCAGGACTCGGGAGTTGCTTCCAGTAGTTCCCAATCATCTGCATCTATTATGAAGTCGTCTTCAGTACGAACAGCGGTTTACAGTGCCATCCGTTCTTGTTTCATGCTACTCCTGTTTACAAAAAAGTTTTACACGGTACTCGTTTTGAATTGTTTAGGGTTCCCATGCATCTGACACGAGGACTGATGAGAAAAAGACTGTCCCAGCCTCTTCAGTTAGTAGTAAGTGCTCTACTTTTACTCAAATTATTTTAAATGGCTATTAATCCAACCTGTCAATATTTCGTATAAATTCTTTTTAGATGTTCCAGACACGAGTCGCTATCAATATGATGATGCGAGTGGGTATTACTATGACCCATTGTCCGGCTTGTATTACGATGCTCAGTCCCAGTACTTTTATGATTCTACCAAACAGCAATTTCTCTACTGGAATGTAGAGCAGGGTAAATATATCGCCGTATCTGACACTTCTACGACGACTACAGGTGTACAAAACTCTGATTCAAAAAAAGAACCCCATGACAAGAAGAAGGATAAAAAAGTTGAAAAACAAGATAAAGTGAAAGTTGCGAAAAAAATTGCCAAGGTACAAAATATAAACTTGTATCTATGTAAGTATTTAAATACTTTATTAAAGTATGTATTCGTTTAACTTTAACATAATGAAACAAAATTACTGTAATTTTAGGATATGGAAAAATGGGCAAAAACATTGAATCAAAAGAAGGATGGTACCAAATTCCCAGCAGCTAATGAAAGTTACGTGAGCAATGCAAATTATACGATTCCTGATTCTAATCCAATGGAAGATGTTACCACTCCCTACAGTTACCGTCTCAACGATGTACCAAGTTCAAAGGCTTTAGTTGTAAGTACACATTATGTATAATATATAATAATTAATAATCATTATTAAATAATGTAATATGTTATTACTCTAAGCGTTTTTAACGGATAGAGATTGCATGGATGAATGTAATATACTTGCCAACCAAAAAATACGACTCCAATAATAACTTTGCTTTTTTAAGACCCATGTAATAATAAATTATTATTACATTTTGCAGAGCTCGCAAGAGAACAGTTCCACTAAAACCTCACTTGTGGCTCCTTATGGGGATGAAAGTGATAGTGATGACGAAGCTCACAAGCCTACAACTTCTTTGGGAGGACCATCTCAAACAGTTTCTGACAATTTAGTTGATTTTCATAAATTAGCTTGTTTATTATGCAAGCGACAATTCCCGAACAAGGAAGTTTTGATAAAGTAATTGGGATTATCATTCATCCGTTTAAAGTTTAAACTAAAAAATACAATGAATCAAAACTCAATGCTTTCCTTGGTTTATGTTGTACAATCTCAAATTTTTAATATGAATTGCATTGTTGATTTATTATATTTATTGCAGACATACCAAATTATCTGAACTTCACAAGAAAAATTTAGAAGACTTGAAAAAATCCAATTACACAAGTTTTCTAGACTCTGACTCTTCATCCAATTATCGAGACCGCGCAAAAGAGAGACGAATGAAATTTGGAACCCGGTCGGACGGAAGTGAAGGAAAGAATTCGCTCAAAGTAATTTAGCACATTTTAATTAACATGCTACCTTTACTCATGTACATGAGGATAAAAACTGAAACATATAAATAGAAATCGATACAATACGCAGGGCAGTGTTTTCCTTGGAGATTAATTAGTTTTTTTGCCTTGTCTTTGGTGTCTTCTTACAGGACTTGTACATTCAAACAAAAAAGGATATAAATCTTTCGTATGTTGAAGAGCCCACTAAAGGTACTAAAGGTTTTGGGTAGTTGTAATTGTAAAGGGTGATTGTTTATACTTTTAATTTCATTAATTTAAAATGTGATTGTGTCCAATTTTATCAAATCTCCAGCACTTTTTTGTTTCACTAATCTCCTGTTTAATTGTTCAGACGGTATAAAAAATGACAATATCGGTTCAAAAATGCTTCAAAAAATGGGTTGGCAAGATGGAACGGGTTTGGGGAGAGTAAATCAAGGCCGAACTACTATTATCACGGTATGAATTACAGCATAGTTCTAACTGCGTAAAAGAAGTCATTTCAAAACATTTATTTGCAGGCATGTGAATTTGTGAGCAGTATTAATATATTTGTAATCATGTGATGTACAAATTTGATTTTTAGACTGAAAGGAGAGCACCGAACGCTGGCCTTGGGCTTAGAAGTGTCCCGGTTATTGATGAGGATGACAGATATCTTCGTGCTCGGAAATTAACACTAGCACGCTATCAAGAGTTAGAAGACAACTAACATAAGATAAAAATATAAAATATATATTATAGTACTCAGTAGTGTGTATATCTTTATTATGTAAACTGACGTCGAGTGTAAGTATAAGTGAAACTCTTCTGTGAACAAAAATCTTTTATAATTTGTGAAGAATGTTTGTATAGTGTATATAAAAAGTGGCCATAATATTAAAATTTACATACATGTACGGAAAGGTATACTGTTACCTTTTTAAATGATAATTAATTATGTATCAATAATAATAATAATTACATTTGATTAATTTAATGCTTTTGTACATGTTTACGTTGTCATTTCAAAAATTTGAAATATTTCCTAGTGTGTTTTACTAAATATGAGATTATCAATAAAAAATGCGCTGCAAACATGAACTTGATATATGCAGTTTGAAATTCGTATGTTTCACGTTTATTTAAGCTGTATTATGTATTTATAGTATAGATGATAATGCACAAGAATTACTTGCTTGTTGCATGTATAGCTTACATGATATAGATGAAGGATAGATACAAAATTTCATTTTAAGTACAATATTTACGCATCATTCACAATGTCAGTTATAAAAAATGCAAGGAAGTGTACATTACACATTAAATCATTACGTACTTACACTGCAATGACTTACAATCTTTTCACAGATTTCATACATGCAGAAAATTGCTTTGTGAAAAATGTGAGTACATAATACAATTTAATACGATAACGATAAGATTCTAAGCAGTGTGTACTTCCACACATTCATCTTTCTATACACATTATGTATAGATGCTTATGTATATATGCTTAGTTTGTATAACCTCAGAAATTTTCATTTCTAACCACATTGTAATACAATCCTTTTCATGTTTTGTAACAGATTTGCCCTCAAAGTAAACACCCGTACTTTTACTTACAATGATTGGAGTGACAGCGTATTGAAATATTTCAGTTTTTAACATGAAAATCGACAAAGGGTTTTCAATGAAGACTTTCAACTAAATAACACTCTAGACAATTAATTAGAATTCATTAGTACATTAGTTCATGTATACCATGTTACTTAACTTGAAGCAACTGTCAACAATCTAACAAATTCATCCAGATTTAATATTACTCACCTATTTTATAAATGACGCACAGTGTTTCCGAATTAGATTTCCGTGGCCACTACCAGAATGCATCATAATAAGCCTAAAAACCCATTTCCGAGCTTTTCAGACATGCT
>JAIUND010002978.1:0-18487 GCA_034699125.1 Gisinianus flammeolus | reverse complement strand
CGTTTTGATGTATAATACATTATATTTTTCCATCACATGGAATTCCATTGAAAATTTATTTGAGATTGGCGATATATGTCCCTGCGTTTCCACACCCACACCTCCAGCCCGGAAATTGAAAATACTAAAATCAAATGAGGATTTCAAATTTTGAGGCGGATAAATGGATAAATGACTCTATCAAAATTGATCATTTCTGCAAATATCCCACATAAAATATCAGCACTTGTGATAGAAAATCTATATTGAGATTTCCACAGGCAGGACATTAGAGCAAAACAAAAACTAAATGAAATTTCCTCCTAGTTGCAATTAAAATAATCATGCTCAATTTCTCTGCATATTTTATGATGTGTATGATATTTATGTTACAATTGCTAAATAATTTTAATTTTAATTTTGTATTTAATTACAAGACAGAATTAAATTGCCAAAGGCACATAAACACAAATAAACATCTGCTCAAAACAATTGACCTTGATTTTCCAAATTTTCACCTTGAATCTATAATTTATTTATAATTTATATATACTTTATGTCTAAAACGTTTGTGTTTTCTATGTGCATGAGGAATGACTATATATAATGTCACTGTTGATACGAAGTATAATAAAACTGTTTTTTAGAGGAAATATATGTGTATTGTGTATGTGTTTTTTTTTGTAATCACTTTGTTCACTATAAAGTCACTTTTTTATTTGAACGTTTGTGTGCACCCCGGCGCTGTGTACCATGTAAGGACGGAAGGGGAATCCTATTAATTAATTGATATTATTGGCTAATTGGTCATTGGTGTGGTTCTATAACCGGATTTCTTCGTCACTGGTGTTGATTGCCACTTAGCGTTTCTAACTTAGAGATTAGCTAACTAATGATGTGAAAGAAACGATCGAGTATAAGTAATGCACAGCTCAAACGTTTCAACTATAGATTGTATGATGGGAATAAAGAAGTCAACTGAACGGAGTGATTATAGTTTAAGAATGGAGCTTATAGCTCAAAAGGTTTATTGGTATATGAGTTACACCGTAAGAATAGGGATAATATGAGCAAAACGACTTTTCTGCATATTCTTATGTAAGAGAATATGTGCTATAAATTGGGATAGGTCTAAAGTCTGGAAAAAAATTGCAAGTACTTTAAATTAATTAGTTTCTGAAAAATAGCCGTTCGCTAATTGACGTACTTAGCGTGCGACTACGGGCGGGGTCGAGGGTTCAAATCTCACTCTCGGCTTTCGTTTTATTCAATATTTTTACATTATTTTAATTAAATAGTTAGATGGAAATCACTGTTCCACATGTAGAATCTGATTCTTGGTTATATTTTGCTACACAGATTATCTATACTTGATCTATCAAAGTCGATTGACGTACGTGCGTAATGATGGAAATATAGGGAACATTTTAAATTACTTTGTGTAAATAATCACGATTGTTTTTATAAAATATAGTTCCACTAAATTTTAATGAACTCAAGTTTTTACGATATTACTTTAATTGAAATGCAAAGTAAAGGGATAGCTAAATTCATGTCATTCTGAGTGAGGTGTTGAGACTTAAAATCAAACGGAATTTTTTTTTTGGTATGTCATGTAATGTATCGCGTGTACATACAAACATAAATTGTGAGAAATATAATAATGTTGATAATTACATTGTTCACATTATCCACATTCATCACATGGTCAATCATCATTAATTAAAAATTATCTTTTCATTGATATGAAGTTTCAACTATTTGCATCTTTACATTTACAAAAAAATATAATGACAAAAGTTCTTAGCACTATACAATATTATAGGCAATATACACAAAAAAATCTGCTGCTCTTCTCCAACTAACAAATAATTTGCTCCAACTTTAACGACGATGTGTTTAATTGTATGTATTTAAATAGGGATTTCAAAATTACAAATAAAATTGATTCAATGTCCCATTCCAACTTTCACGTGTATTTAAATTACAGTTCCTTTACTTTTAATACACTTCCTTCCGTGTATTTTCACAACTTAAACAATAAAATGTAAATATGTGCTGATATGCTCAACAATATCAAATGCTCACTTTTAATTAAACGCACATTTAATTAAAATGTGTACTCTTTTAAAAGTATATATACACATGAGTTATGTGTATACTTTTAAATTCACATGAAGTGAGGAATTAGAAAAAAAAATCCGACTCTCTAGCCCTCTTCCCTCCAATTTCCAGCCGCTAAAACGAGTGGCTACTGCGTCAACGCAAATCTTATACCGACTATAACTCTAAAACTATGTATGCTCATATCACCCCTTTTCGTACGGTCTCACTCATATATATAGAAGAGAGAGAGAAGCTTTATAGAAGCCGAAGGAACGAGAGTGAAGAGTTTGCACTGTGTGCTGCTCTTTTTATGTATATGTAAATTGCCAGCTCTCACGAGTTGACTGATTAGCGTTGTTTTATACTTGTGTGTATCTCTCTTATTAGCATAGTGTATCTTACATAACTACTTATGCTATATATATATATTTTACATGTCCGCTGGACGGACCTTACACTTTTGAGTGATGCAAATGTTGTTTATACTATATTTCTTAATGCAATGCATACAATATTTAGGTATACTTCATACAGCTACACTTTTGTTAATTTGAGTCACAACACAAAATATGACAACAACAACAGCAAACTTAAAATAAAACATATATAACTAATGATTTTCAAACACGTATATAAATTCCAATGTGAATTATTGATAAAATCTAAATAAAATGTATAATCTTTGAGACTGGAAATGAAGAAGATATATAGAAAATACGCAAACCTAAATATATAATGATTGAATGCTTCAAATCAAGGAAAGGAAAGAAGAAGTCCCACAATTTGATTCACCACAAAATCCACGAATATTGGAATGGATTCCCGTTCGACTGTGTGAAATCCGCCGACGCTCATCGCCATCGTTGGAATTGACCTCAAAACTTTCTCGCAAAGCTTCCGTTAAAGCGGAGATTTTAACCCCGCGGATGTCAAGTGAATGACACGTTGCAATTCTTCAGCCTTCTCGGTCACTCCATAAGCCAGCCCGAACAGAACAGTGTAGATGATTATGGCGTCCACACTGCAAAGGGCGTAGATTACGCCAAGGAGTGGATTTTGATGAGAGATTCGAATGGCCGAGAACCCGCCCAAAATTGGAATAATCAGACAAGCCAATTTGATGAGCCAAATCACACGCCCCATCACCAAATTGAAGAGTTTGAGTTGCGTCTCCAATTCTCTGTAATCCTCCAACGTTTCCTTGACCAGCTCAAACGAGATTTCCCGCCCTCCATTATCGTTCGTTGTATTTGAATTCCCGTCCTCCCGCATTATTTTCCGGATGATGAATTGAGTGAAGATGGGGAAAGTCATGACAAAGGAAAGAACGAGGAAAGCATAGTAAGTGGACCAAATTAATAAAACAAAAAACGCCAGTGTGTCGACGAAAAGGACCAATGAAATCGTCCAGAAATTCCTCCAATCCGTCGGCACCACGGAAATCCAAACAATCGGAATAATCGGATTGACCAAATAAAGACCCGGAATAATAATGAGAGAGCCGTACAGACCAAATGAGAAGTAACACATGAGAAACTCCATCCGCGTTTTCTTCTCAGCTCCAGTTTCCTCTGCTCCAATTTCAATTGTAGGCGGAGTCAACTCAAATTCATCTGCTCAAATTTCAATTGTGGGCAGAGTCAACTCAAATTCATCTGCAAACATACACACGCACACACATTAAGGAAATTTCTAGCAGTGAAATTCTTTTAATTTTTGTTAGGTTGTTATTTATTGATTTTGAAATGTACCGCGGATTTTGAGGATTTCATTATAGACTTTGATGTTGAGATTCGGCCCGGAATTGAAAATGGTATAAATGATTGAGAAGGCGACAAAGTACGCCGCACAAAGAATGACCATGATCGGCGTGAAATCCCAGTCGGATTGATCCGAGAAGAACGCAGATTGTCCAGTCCGTATGTAATGAAAATCAGCTGACTTGCAAACAACAACTGCCAACACTGGAACTGGATTTTTCTCCAAATGGACTTTTGATTCTCCATTCGCCCCGTCAATTCATTGATATTGACTGGAAACAAATTGATTTTCGAGAAGAAGGAAAACGCCAAGTAATTCCATTTTAAATCCAACCGCGTCAGCATTTTTTTTGAAGTTATTATTATTAGTACAGAAACAAATGTAAAGAATCCAGAGGATTTTGAGTAAAATATAGGTATATAATGAAAGGAAAATGATGGAGCGTCCACTTGATTTCTGGTTTTCGCCTTTGAAATTCCCGCACACAGAAACTGAAGTTGACGTGTAATATAGAATTGTAATATAGAAGGCTTTCAAGTCCACAAGACTATATTCGAATCGAGTTATGTAACTTCTATGTGTTAGAATGCTCACGAGTATATACTTTACTGATGAATTAATTAAATCCCTTTCACTCTCTCTCTCTTTCTGTATTTTCCCGAATATTCCGTGGGCTTTCGCATGAATTCTTAATGGAGTGATGTGGTGGGAGCAGAGCAAATTAAACGGAGAATTTTTCCTATATAATATACTTTGGCATTCAAATATATTCAAAGTTCAAACCAATTTCCGTATTATGTATTGCATTCTTGCGTATATACACTGAAGGCTAAAACCCATTTCCGCGAATGTTAGAATGTTAATACGTGTGTGGAGTCTTTTGGTTCTTATGTATATAATCCACACAATTCGTATTTGGATTATATATACAGTATTATTCACCGAGAACTGTGCACTTTTCTCTATGGCTCCAACTTATTCTTTTTCATTTGCTCAGACGTTTGACGGTATAACAATGTAAAACAGAAAAACAAATTTATTTTCTGATTGTCCTTTGTCGAAAAGTCGTGGTGTTTTCAAAAGTTATATACCACCTCTATATTACCGTCAAACTCTGTGAGCAAACGAAAAAAAGAAACTATATAGGAGCCATCTGCGGAAAGTGCAAAGTTCTTGGTGAATAATACTGTATACAGATATAATTCACAACAATGCAGAACAAAAGTATATAAGGATGAATCGTGAAGGAATTCCTTTAAATTAATGGAGGACCGTCAAGTTATTTCTTGTTTTCCCCGTCAAATTCTTGCAGAAACTGAAGAGGACGTGTATAGAATTTTGCAATTTAGGGTTTTCAATTCGGGGTTTTCAATTGTTTTCAAAGCTGTTACACAATATTCGGATATTACTATGTTAATTCATTCCCCACAGGTAATTTCCCACTCGAATTATATAACTCTTTTGTGCTATATATAATTTCTTTCATGTTCCAAATGCAATATAGTTTGAACCACAACCAAAATATATGGAAAAGCCATGTCCTTGGATTCTTTTAATTAAATTCCTTTCTCTGTTTCTATATATATATGGTATACCGAATATATTCCATGGGCCTCAATTTTCTAGGAGAATAAAGTCGATTTTTTTAATAATTGTACTTTTTATTGGGATTTCTCTGATGTCACACCAGCAAAATCCCAACGAACTGAAAATATTAAAGAAATGTGTGTGTCTATATATGTAGAAAACGGTGGAATTTTGTTTCTCCTGTGCGGCTGCTTTTTCTATGAAATTGCGAATAAAACTGGTTACTGCATGCAGCGAATTCCACTTTCGCACTTTAATCCTTTGACGTCAGCAAAGGAAAGGAAAAACCCGTGTATAAAATTACAAACCGTATTAGGTTTAAATGTGTGAAATGTATATAGAAGTATATTAGTAATTGTACGCGCGTTCATTCGATTTTGCCTTCGCATGCGCAATTTCGAAATAAATAAATGCTGGAGAACTCGCAATTAAAGAACTGAAATATGCGGGCGCTACAATCATTTTTCTAACTGAAATGGTTGCCAAACCATTTTAATTGAACTATAGATATAAACCCGCAATTTCGAAATGAATAAATGATGCGGAGAACTCGCAATTAAAGAACTGAAATATGCGGACAAGAATTATTTTTCTTACTGAAATGTGATGGTTGCCCAACCTTTTTAATTGAACCATAGATATAAAAACCCGCAATCCACATAGTATAAAACTGTAATATATCAAAACTCCGTGGATTTTCTAGGTACTATATAATGAAATTAAAGGCTAAATTGACATATAATAATCCCACAATTAAAGCACAGCCAGCATTTAGTTCTTTAGGATTTTTCTTAGATCATTTTTCGTACATCACCCACGCGCAGAGCAGAAAGCAATGCAGAATATCCAAAAACCCACACACGCGCGTCAATTAAATTTAAATGTGGTGTCCTTTTTTGTTCTCGTATATATTTAAAAGACTCAAGTGTATATTCGCATGGACCCAATTCTCTATTACCCGAAACAATTATATATACGCCTTTTATTAATTGAAGCACAGATGAGAAAAACTATGAATCCGAAATCCACACAGAACATAAAATACACAGTGAATCAAGTCTTTTATATTTTCTATATAGCTGTGATTCTATTAATAGGAAATGTATATAGAAATAATTGTACCCTAATAGATTTCATTCGAATTTCCTTTGTATGTGCAAGTGGATTTTCTAGGTATTCTACGCAATTAAATTTGATTAAATTTAAATATCATAATCCCAATTAAAGCACAATTCAATTCAACGTTATTTAACGTGCTAGATTGGGAACAGTATGCATACTGGTGTGTACCCCATGAAAACTTCTAATGTCTATTACAATTTTCAATTTTGAATGATAGCCGATTAAGTGTTGTTTTGTCAATTACAATAAACATAAATAATATAATAGTTTTTAATATTGAAGATCGTCAACAATTGTCGAAATTGCTTCCCGTACGTGTGTGCACCCATCCCACAACAGATGGGAAATCTCCCTCCTTCTCGAGTCAATAATTCATTTGCCTTCCAGGACATTGGAGTGGATGGAGCTGGTCCTTTCTTCATAAGACGGACACTCAACGTAGAGGACCAGAAGGAGAAGAAGATTTGGAGATCTTCAAGAGAAATGAAAGGGACTAAAAGACCCAAATTTCTTCCCAAAGAAGAAATAGAGGAAGATGGATATGAAGTCATCAAAGTCTGGATAATCGTTTTCGTCTGCATGTCAACCAAAGCAAACAAAACAGTCAACATGGAGATCGCAAAATAATTATCTGCAGACGACTTTATGATGGCCCTCATTCGTCACACAAATCCTTGTGGATTCCCAACGACCATCCGGTCTGATCTTGGAACCAACTTCGTTGGGGCAGCCAAGGAAATCAAGAATTGGATGCGTCAAAATAAAGAGAAACTCCGCAACACTGCTCAAGTTCAACACAGAATGGATTGGACTTTTAATCCTCCAGCCACTCCTCACATGGGGGCCTATGGGAAGCAGCGGTAAAAACCATGAAAACTCATCTGAAAATGACGTTGAGGACTCAAAGCCTAGACTATCAACAGCTCTACACGGTCTTGAGTGATATCACCATGATCATGAACTCTCGTCCCCTCCTCCCTGCGTCAGAAGATATCAATCATCTGACCTACTTGACTCCATGTCATTTCTTAATGGGAAGAGCAGCTCCGGAGGTACCAGAGCCAGAAGAGAATTACCGAGAGGAGAAGAAGAGAGATCTGATCTCTCAATACCGTTTCATAAAGGACAAAACGGAGAGATTCTGGACAATCTGGTCTCGGATCTATCTACAGTCACTCCAGACTCGGACCAAATGGACCCATGTCCAAAGGAACCTGAAGCTAGGAGATCTGGTCCTATTGGTGGACAACTTGCAGCCTATCCGACAGTGGAAGACTGGACGAATAATCAAGGTCCCCACAATCCCAGGAACGGGGATCGTCAGACGAGTAGATGTCAAATCCAATGGACGGTACCAAGAAGATGATTGGGAAATGTCATCCCCGGAACATTGGATTTCCAAATCTTCGAGAACGAACATGCTTCTCACCTCATCCCATTTCCTAAGGAAGAGGATTGGTAGACTTAGATAAAATACCTACTTATAAAAAATTATTCTCTTTAATTTTATTATTATTGTTATTCAATTAAGTAGGTTAAAAAATTCTTCATTGCTGGGGAGTTTTTCGGTTTTATTATAAAACCGAAGCGATTTATTATTCATAAATTACTAAATAGAGAAAAGATGAATATCAGAATTTCTCCCCCCTATATAAGAATGTAATTCAGTAGGTATAAAAATGATCAGTATATTTTTTCCCAATTCTTTCCATATGAAAGAATATTCAAGTCAATGCAATGTCTAACAATAAGGAAATATATATTTACTCAAATATTTACTGTCCCTTTGTCTCAAATGAGAGACACAGGATGTAATTTACTTAGGACGTATGTACACACACACTAATGCCCATTCCATGAGTAAAGCATGGTAGAATTTCCACATAGGCAATTAACCATTATGAATTATCCTTTTAGTATATTTAATTCTATTGTAAGAAATGCAAGGGAAATTCCTTATTAAGATAAATGGTTGTGCGACGTTTAATTCTTCAAGTCAAGAAATATCATCCGATATTTTCCAGCCAATGAACAAGCACCAGCTCACCTGGATCTTTTCCCCCTAATGAGAAATGATCACGCTCGATTCAAGATGATGAAATATCTCACTGGAAATCGTGGACTCTTCAGCTGACACTGGTCTCGTATAGTCCTGTATTTTCTCTAGAAAATATATAAAATAAATATCTCAATTGACCCCAGGTCAATTTACCAACTAAAAGCCTAGTTACGTTACATTGAAACACGATCTGAAAATACTGAGAAGTAAATAAAGTTAAGAATACTCGTCAAAGAATTCTTGTTTACTACAGTCATATTACTGCCTATGTGAAGCCTTTCCCTTTTCTTACTCCGAATTTCAAGCTCTGACTGGCTAGCGAATTATTGATTGGCTGTACAGTATTTATTCCCCGACACATAAATACTATTGCATCATAATTGTTAATGTCGACTCTTGGTCATTACCTAATTCGAACACGCTCTATCACGTCACGCAAAATATCGTGCCAGTCCTTTTATTTTGTAAATGGAAGAGGTAGGAGGAAAACAACTCAATGCATAATAGATCTCACGCATATGAGTAGTTTGACATTCCTCTCTCATTTAGTCTACGAAATAGAGACAATCAAAATTTTCATTTCTCGGAAAATCATGGACGACAATGCAATTGAGCAGCGAGGTGTCGCCACGTTTTTTACACAGCAACGACCCAACGTAGTTGAGATGCATAATAATTTAGGGTAGTGTACAGTGACTCTGCCTTATGCTACCGGTGGGTGCGAAAATGGTCAACCCGATTTAGAAGTGCGCGAGAAAAAATCGAGGAGGACCCACGTGAAGGATCAGCACCCACTGTCACCATCCCCCAAAACATCAAAAAAATAGAGAAGCTCGTCACAAAAGATCCCAGAGTGACCATTCGGTTTTTAAGCCAGAAGACCAGCCTTTCATGTGCAACAGTTAGGGAAATCCTCCATTCTCATTTACATCTCGAGAAATTGAATTAGTCGTTTGTTCCACATGCACTGAATGCCGCGCAGAAACGAGACCGAGTCCTCGCGTGTGAAATGAATTTGGAAGCCCTCAACAACGACCCAGATATTTTTTTCTCGGGCAGTGACAGGTGATGAGATGTGCGTATAATATTTCGACCCTCCGACTAAATCGGAAACGAAGGGCTGGAGAAAAAAGGGAGAACCTCCACCACGGACTACCGCTACGACTTGGTCGTCGCAAAAACTTATGGCGACGTCCTCGGGGATTCCCCGGGAATCGTCCACCTGGAGTACCTACCCAGTAAGAGGGCAATAGGGGGTGAGTCCTATGCTGAGACCACTCGGAAATTGCGACGGGTCATCTCTGAGAAACGAAGAGGGGAAATCAGACGATTTAAAATTTCGGAGCATCACTCTTTTTGGCTCGAGGTGGATTTTGTCATCTTAGTTTTAAGCCAGTTAACGATGGCCGATTCTTCTGATATTTCTAGCAATAACAGAGGATAAGACGTAGTGTATTGTGAATATCAAGAATCGGCTGAATTATTGAAGGCTAAAGGACACGAGGAGTGAACTTTCAAAAATTGAAGGTTCTGAAACTGCACCCACTCGAAAACTTCATCATTTTTGTGAAGGGTATAGAGTTGTTACATCCCAAATGGGAGACATGTATTGAACTTGGTGGTGACTATATTCGAGATTAATAAAATTGTTTTCCTTCTCCTAATTCTGTGTTCAAAATAATTATTACTGGCACGATATTTTGGCACGCATAAATAATATTATATTATTTTTGTAGTTGCACTGGTGAATAATCACAGGTCCAAGTCTCACTCAAGCATAAATTTTTTGGATGTGTATCTAGTATTTCTTTATAAAAGTCATTGTATTTTGATTTTAACCCGTGGCAGTTCCAGTATAATATTATTGTTTGTTGTGTTGTTGAATTTGGAGTTTGAGGCGTTCGGCTGTTGTGTCATTCCATTGTAGCAAGTAATTAAATAAATACAGGGCTGTTAAAACTACTAACGAAGCATACCAACATTTGAAACAATTGGCCATGTTTAATAATTACAAAGAAAGTACAATAATTTAATTTTCTATGTTCATAAAATGTATGTGCAAAGGTCACAAGTCGCTTGCTTGACGGTCTTTTTGGAGCTATAATATCCTGAAGTTGATTTGCCTTGGACAGGAATTGAGGTGAGATCTTGCTCTCATTTGCCAAGCCACATTAAATAATTTGTCAAATAACTAGAATTTCAGCAATTCTAGGTGCAACTTCGAGTGACATAACTAATGTCTCATTGTTGTCGCGTTTTTCACATGTGCAATTTAAAAAGAATAAAAAAAATAATCTCTAAAAACTGGAATTGATTTTTGAATTTTTGCTGGTAAATTTTAACACCGTTCCGGTATTAACCCAAAAGCTAGCTTGGTTATAACTGGTGCACAAAATAAGTGAAAATGACACCGACAGTGGTAACAACAGCCATGTACAAAATTTGGTTGTAAATTTGTTACCAAAAATGGTTACGTCATAATATGAAACCGCGTGGTAGTAAATTCGGTGTTAAAAATATAAGGGTGTAGTGCCTTAGGGTTCAATTTAATACGAAAATGGAGTATTCAGGTCATACATATACTCTTAAATAAATTGACTTAGCTTGTATGGTTAGAGCTGACCAGAGTTGATTTTGCCTCGTTGTTGACCACTTGTTGTTGTTTTTCCAATAACTGTTTAGTTTTTAGTCCTATTTTTATTTATTTTATATTTTATTTGTTTCTGGACTTTTGCTGATTAGTTCAATTATGCTTTTGTAGTGGACACTCATAAGCCTATATCAAATTTTGATAAAAACAATTATGATTGTCAAAATTTTGATGCTAGCCGACAAATTTCAAATTTCCCTCTCCTTCTAGCGCTATAATTTGCCTCAAGACATTGAGTTTTGAATTTGGTGAATATCGCTCGGATTCTCGGGGACTTTGTTTATATTTTTGGAAGGTAGGCGATGAGAATCCCCACAAGACCCCGGTATTTTCTTAAATAAATAAATTAAGGTGGTCTCAACAATGATGTCACAAAACCAATGATTCGAATCGAATCCCTGAGAATCCAATTGAAATTGAATTGTTGGTATTTATTACAATTAAATGAACTGGGCTACAATTTTAAAATCTATGCTAAAATGTCTATCATCTACCACTTACTTCAGAATGCTACAGATTTGTCTACAATTTTATATTTAGGAATCAAGGATATTTGCAAAATTTTACAAATATATGGCTGAAGAAAGATTGCATGAAATAGTTGTTTAATCCTCCGCTTTATACGCGAGAATAAGACTTGTCGCATTATTAATAATAATAGACAGCATCGTCAGTATTAATTCCACATCCGCGAAATAAAAGGATCCGACTTGAATCCGCAACGGCTTGGCGCTCCTCTGAAATTTTTTGAACCAGAGCGGGCTCCGGTTTTTCTCAATTTCGTTCCAAGACTCAAGCGCCCCTGTCGACGCAATAAAGACCTGCGCGAATCCTCTAAAGAACTTCATGAGCAGGCCCAAGACCATTAAAGCCATCATTAGGATCCGCGCATCACCCGTTATGACTGCGAGAACTAAGAGAATTGTCGAGGATAGGATGAACATGATCTGGAAGAGTAGAGGCCACCAGCCATACATGGAAATGAAGTACTTTGACAGAATCCCAAGCTCCACGTTCCACCGGCTTAGGAGATCCACTTTTGGGCACCATTCTTCTTCCAGATTCACCCTGACATAAATTATTAATCATGTATTATTTAAATTAGAAACGAAAGAAAATCAGAAACAAAGCCATTCGTTTTCCGTTTGTAGCTTTGACGAGTGAGCGGAATTTGACTACACTATACGCGAGACGGCCGTCTATAGACGTCCAAAATTTTTAAAGCCAAACCTTTCACGAGTCTATGTGTCAGCCAGTCACGTCTCCGTGAAAAGGTTCAAACTTCAAGAAAAGAATTCAAGACAAAATAAAACAAAAGCCGTAGAAGTTTGCAATTTACATTTTGACTTAAAAATTCAACTTGGGTCAAAATCCATGTACAATGCAAAAGAAAATTCAAAAAATTTGGTTTTTGGGTGTGCAAATTCTTTGTTTTGCTCACTTTACTTAATTAAATGGATTTTGTAGATAAAATTTACATTTTATATGGTTTTTGACCCAAGTTGAAATTTTTAGTCAAAATGTAAATTGCAAACTTTTATGGCTTTTGTTTCCTATTGAATTCCAAAGATTAAATTGGAATTTGTGTTGCGCAGACTCCACAACTAGTGAAATTAAAGTGTATAGGGGATTTATATCCATTTATATTCGATTTCTATATAGAGCAGTCAAATTCCGCTCACTGATGGCTTTGGCAGTAATTTGATTTTTTGTTGTTTTTTTATCGATACGATTTTTTAAATTAAAAATGGTTACTCACGTGACTGCTCGAAGGCTGGTAAGCATGCAAGCCACATAGCAGAAGAAGATGGAGGCGTGGAACGCAAAAAAGTAGTTTTGAAACGCTGAATATTAAAACAAAAGGAATGACACACATTTTTGTAATTTTGTTTGAGAAAAGACAAAAGTTTTTTTGGAAATGTCCAAAAACCTGGGAAAATCGTCAAAAATGTAAACAATTCCTCCGAAAATTTCCTAAAAATCTAGACTAAAGAATCAGTTATGTCGGATTTCGCTCAATTGATCAAAAACAGTGGGACCGCGTCAAAGAATTCCCTAAAAATCAACTCGAAACTGAAACATTCCTGAAAGTTCCCTTCAAATCAACTGAAATTATAAAAAATCTAAATAAAATCCCCCAACAATCCCTGATAATTTCCTTAACTTTTTTGTAAACCCACTGGAAACTAAAAATTCCCCAAATAATTTCTATAACTCAACTAAAAACTAAAAATCCCTCCAAAATTGCCTGTAAATCAACTGAAAATCCCACAAAATTTTCCGTAAATCAACTGAAAATCACTCCAAAATTGCCTGTAAATCAACTGAAAATCCCTCCAAAATTGTCTGTAAATCAACTGAAAATCCCTCCAAAATTGTCTGTAAATCAACTAACCAAAACTTCCCCCAAAATTGTCTGTAAATCAATTGAAAATCCCTCCAAAATTGTCTGTCAATCAACTGAAAATCCCCAAAAATTGTCTGTAAATCAATTGAAAATCTCTCCAAAATTGTCTGTAAATCAACTAAAAATTCCCCCAAAATTGTCTGTAAATCAACTGAAAACAGTGAAAACGGAAAAATTTCTGAAACGCCCCTGCACATCGCTAAAAATTCATCCCTTCGCGTATTTTCCATATGTTTATATCACCTTGAATATACGCTTGCGTGAGTGCAATGCCGACCTTGACCAAGATAGGAAGTGCGCTGGGCTCTTTCGCCAACGACGAGAACAATTCCGTCGACTCAGGCTGAAAGAATACGCGAAGACCCCGCCCGAAAACGTCGTAGACCATGGACATGGCTAGGGCGTTTAGAACCCATTTGCCCCTCCCCTTTGACTTCTGGTTCTGGTCCGGGTCACGAACAATTTGTCGAGTGGTCTGCAGAATGCTATTCAGCGTCTTGTGCGTCTCGCCGTAGTTGACCCACGTGATCCAGTGGTTGCAGTTGAGGAGGGAAAGAACGACCGCGTAGTTCATGACGTTGATTTTCTGACTCCCGGAAATGTCTGGGTCATCCGCAACCACATAGCTTTTGTACACAAGAAATATGTTCCAAACATTGACCAGAGCAATCGACGTCAGGAGAGCCCATTTGTACTTAAGATTCCGGTCGAATTCAATCTTCTGGCGGGAGCTTGAATAAAAGTAAGGACTGATGCCGATCTGGTGACCGAAGTTGACGATTCGGCCGAAGGCGCGGAATAAACCTGGGTCAGCCATTCTTTTCGGTATTCGGTATAAATCTTTTGAAAGAATTCCAAGCGTCTTTTAATACTTTGCAGAGATTTTGTTATATTATTATTATTTGCTATTTCAAATTTTAATCCCGTTTCAACAATCTGGAAGAAAAATGTTTGCTATGTTCGATTCGAGTCAGATTCTTGATGGGAGTGTTCCAAAATCGGATACGGCGAAGAATTTTATGATGTCAAATAAGTCGTCTTTTTTGTGTGTGTTAATTAATTGCCACGTGCTTGGAACAAGCAATTCCCATTTTCCAAGAAACGGAATTCGGTCCAATCAGACAGTAATCAAGCAATTAGATGAAATCTTCGGAATCATCTAGCAAAATTTTGATGCACACTGATGGTCTGTTAATTACTGTTCCACTGATTGCTTGATTACTGATTACGTTTTGCAGATAGCATTCTTGTTCTTGCTAGAATTATGTGAAAGATTGATGTCAACGCTATCATTTATCGTTTAATTTTCCCCGAGAAAATTCGGGGCACATGGCAGCTTAATCAAGTTCAATTTGTGATTTGTGTAAAGTACACGCACCGACATTGACAGCGCCATAAAAAATGGGCTTATGACAGATTTCTGATTGGGCCACCATTATCTTAAATGTACAAAATAATTACAGGGAATTTCCTTATCCTCTTTACCGTCTGATTTTCCTTAGAATATATTGTATTGTAGTTATATACTTCTAATAACCGTTTCAATTAACGATAAAATCCTAACTAAGAACAAAATCCATCGTCCGGGGCCAAAAAAAGTTACGAGGTTTTGCATGTTAGCCGACGATAATATGCACTTAAGTTCATTTTAGCATTGCATTTGCAATACCTTTAAGCAAGTACATATATCATTTTGACTGCATAAACAGTTTAGTTGTATTCATTTTTGAATTGGAAAAACAAAGTTTTAAAGGAGAATGGCATGTTGAACGTGATGCAATTTACTTGCTTTGAATGCAATTTACTTTCTTTGGTTGCAATTTAATACGTTTACCTGATATATAGTGAGAGTGAGTGAGGTAGAGAGAATAGCAATGAAATTCTATATATAGGATATGCTGTATATATATATTAGTCGTCATGTGCCTCTGCATGTGTGTGGGCTTAGAACTTCAACTTTGAAAAGCGAGTATACAAGTAAGTATATATAAAATCGACTCTCAGCTCATATGCACAGTAATATGCACACGGCAGCCAAGCTAACTATATATCTAACAAAAATGCGTAATGAGCTATAATATAGGCAGAAGCACAAAAGTGGAGAGAAGCGAACAGCAAACGACTCTCGAATCTTTTCGTGTGGTTTGTTTTTAGGGAGCGAGAGCTCCCTTTATTAAATGGCATGTCCATCCGTCCGTTTGTCTGTCCGTCCGTCTGTTCGAGGATAACTCTCGAACCGATTGAGATTTGGACTCGGGGTTTTTTTTATACGGATTGTATTGCTTATGATTCGGATGAGTTTGGAGATAGGCATGATCGGAATACCCGTTTCGGTTTTATCCGGGTTTGTTCGGGGTTTTGGACCTCTTTTACTAGTATTTTTCGTTCTTCAACGATTCTGGGGTGAAAAATCATGAGGAATCAGATTCCAAAGCCTAACTCTAAAAAAATCCGAATTCAAAACCCCAAATTCGGTGTTTTTCAGGGTTTTTGACCTACTTTCAAACTGTTTTTTGTTTGTACGGATTCTGGGCTAAAAACTCAGGAGGAATCCGAAACCGAAGCCTAACTTTAAGTGATCCGAATTCAAAACCCCGAATTTGGTATGTTTTTTCGGAGTTTTAGACCTGCTTTCAAACTGTTTTGTGTCTCTAACAATTCTGGTTTAAAAAATCTTGAAGAACCCGAATCCGAATCCAATAACAAAATTGGATAAATCCAAATTGTAGACCCCGAATTCGGGGTTTTTCCCTGTGCCCATGCCTTTAGATTGTTTTGTCACGCTCCGCTCCCGCTGGTCTGGACGCTCATCACTGTACAGGGATTTTTTGCTCTGCTGTCGCGTCGAGTTCCAGCATATAAACGTCAGAACAATCCATTTGTGTATTGATTCATCTGAATTTCATGTCAATAAAGAATAAAGTTGAGATTATATATTTGATTGTTTGCTCATGTCCAAATTCCAACTCAGTTTATCTATGCCAATGATTGATTGACTGAAACCCGTCGATCCTCATTTCTGCAGATAGCTATATATTTAGCATTCAAATTCGAATATTCCAACCAGAAGTCCTGTGGTCTATATATTTCTGTTTGGCCACAATTCTCAATTGAAGCGTCAAAACGAAAACGACGACACAAATATACACCACACGGGATTTTACCTGGACAATTGACAAAATCTACAGAGGAGAAAAGAATGAAGAACCGCCGGTTTGCTCTACATTTTTGCCTCACTGTGTTTGTCTTTATTGACGCTGCTCATTCGAATTCGACAGATGATAACTTTGTCCTGGGCGAGGTCCAAACATCCGGACCGTTTTTAATCGAGAGAATCCTCAACATTACATTTCCACGCGGCCTCATAAAGGATCCGCTCGGTGATATCCTGGTTCTTTCCAAGGCCGATCCGTACTCCATAGACAGCACCATCACGGCAATCTTGCTGAACCAGACTGAACAAGGTCCAAAAAAATCATCGTGTATATATTTTATCAGCATTCAATTCGTACTGTTTCAAGAGTTTTATTGACTGATGACCACATTTTTGCCGTTTTTTTAGGAGGAACTGTGAACACATTTGAAATAGTGAATGGCGAAGGATTAGGACTGAATCACGGTCTTGCCTATGATCCCTCTAGCGGATTCCTTTATGCATCCTCCAACGAGTCCGTATGTTCAATTCACGCATTCGCATGTTATTTCTGTTGATACCTATATATTGCCTTTTTGAATCTTTTGGTGGATCATTTTTTTCGATTGAACATATTGAACGTGTGAAGTGAACATGAACAAAATGTATGTAGATTTACCGATGGCCGTACAAGCCGGGGCAACGTGAGGAAATCCTTTTCCCACCTCAAACAGTCGTTTACAATATCGTGTCCACGGTTCATCAAACCAGGACGGTCATTTTGGATGAGTTATCTCGACTCTACGTTCAAATTGGGGCGAATGAAAACGTGGATCCGGACTCGGCTCACTCAAAAATCCGACGATTCCCCATGAATCAACTCCCAGCCGATGGATCCGGAGCTCCGTTTGACTATGAAGACGGCGAGGTGAGAAAGAGAGAGAGAGAGAGAAGAATATCAAAAATATATAGAAAAGCGGTCCACATTTGTATATACGATAATCAAGATACTCCTTGAAGGAAGAAATTGTCCTCATTTTTTGTGTTCTGACTCGGATATATAGGTTTTTGCGGATGGACTACGAAATGAAGTGGGTTTGGATTTTGATGGGGATGGGATTTTATGGGGTGTTGAGAATGGGGCAAATTATTTGAGTCGCCCGGATTTAGGGGATATTCACGTGGGGAATCCAGCAGAGGAATTGAATCGATTTGATGCTCCACCAGGGACTCACTACGGCTACCCTTTTTGCTTCTCCAGTTTCCATCTCCCGCCATTCCCAAAGAATACTCAATTTGCATGGCCTTCCTTCCTCAATGATGGTCTTCATACGGATGAATGGTGCCGAGATTTGGCTAATGTAAGATATCGTCGGCCTATAGTTCCAAAAGGTTCCATATTTTTTTGATGGGCGGGGCATCGTACTTGATTTACATTACCAAGGGGGCGTAGCCAAAAAATATGGAACCTTTCGAAAGTAGGCCGACGATATTTCTTTAGCTTTAGATCATTTGTAATATCGCCTGTTAAGTTCACAAACGAACTATAATTATTTTCCTTAATTTCCTTGACCTGCTTCAAAGGTCAAACGGCTGGAGATGGAGCTGTGGGTCCTTCGACATTATTGTCTGCCATGACCTTTTCTGTCACCCCGAATTTTTTCAGAATTTTACCCACAAAGA
>JAIUND010002977.1:0-18487 GCA_034699125.1 Gisinianus flammeolus | reverse complement strand
TAGTGGTGCTAGTGATTTGAGTGACGATAGTGGTGCTAGTGATTTGAGTGACGATAGTGGTGCTAGTGATTTGAGTGACGATAGTGGTGCTAGTGATTTGAGTGTGGAGAGAGAATGCGATGATTCTGATTTTCCAAACTTCCGGTACGAAATACTGCTTTTTTTTATTTTCAATACTTATTGACGAAAATAAACACCATTATTTGTGGTAGACATTACATTTTTTGTTGCATGTTGTTCATGTTCACAGGAATTCCTGTGAATCCTTCCTGTGAAAAAAAATTCAAAAAATCAAAAAAACATGAATTTCTCAAAATATTATCATTCAAAAACTGGTGCAAATTTGAGAAAACCAAAATCCACGTGTCGGCTAAAATAGAATGAAATTTGTAAAAATAAATAAAATGGTGGCAAAAATGATTTTAAACGTGTTTCCTAACGGCTTCAAAACCCTTCCTTTTTACACACAAGATTGACCTCTGAACTTTGACCTCTGACCTTTGGTTGGTATTCAGTCAAAAATCGTAACGTTTTTCAGCCATATCGCTTTTTATTTCATCAAAATCGGTAAACGGGTTCAAAAGTTTCATCGAATTCCGTTTTGGAAAAAAATTTAAAAACATGAAAATTTAAAAAAATCATAATTCAAAAACTGGCGGGAGTTTTGAAAAATGGTGACACACGTGTCCCCTTAAATGAATTGAAATTTGTTTCAAGAAAGAAAATGGCGCCAAAATTCAAACTTAAATGTATATTTAACATGTCTCAACTTTGACCCCGTGTGACCCCAAGGTCAATGACCTCTGACGTCTTGCAATATGTTTCTGATAAAAACTTGCTACTTTTGGCTGTATATCTCTTTTTATTTCATCACAATCGGTCAACAGGTTCAAAATTTACATCGATTTTCGTTTTGGAAAAAAACTGAAAAATTCATTAAACATGAAAATTTTAAAAAATGATCATTTAAAAGCTGGTTGGAATTTCAAAAAACAAAAAACACGGGTCCCCTAAACACGTTTTCGGGAATGCGGGTAGTACGAATCCGTTCAAAAATCATTCCATTAAATTTCTCACCTTTTTTTGATACTATGCAGTGATTTTGGCATTCCTATGTGCTGTAGATTGCGAATGCGTTTTTCTCCTCGATCCGTAGCACTGCGGCGATTAAGACTAACAGTATAAGCCGAATATATACGTACATATAAATACATGGTGGGGGAAGAGCGATAAAGATAAACGGAGGGAGGGCAGACAAAATAATAATAATGAATAGGATGAGCCAGGAAAATTGGCATTGGCATTGGGAATTGTGCATGTTCATCCACAATATCCGCTAATATACATAGTTCAAACACACCCGAAATATACAGACAGACAGACAGACAGATAGAAAGACAGCAGCCTGCGTGACAACTCCTCATTCTTGTATTTTTTTTTAAACTAAAAGTCGATACATTTCCAGTTAATCATTGGAAATGTTCGTGAACTCTACAAGGATAAAATATAGCAGAATGTTTTTGCGTGCGGGAGTTCTAATCGGCGTTCAACTACAACAAGAAAAACAATTTTTTCCTTACAGATTTTTCAGATTTGGATTTTGAATGAATTATTCAATTTTGCAGTTCAGATTCAGATTCATATATGTATTTTCCAGAATAATTTTAGAATTTTAGAATTTCAGACTGTGTGTACAAAATTTGGGGTGTGATCCATAAAATGCTCATTGATGGAAAATAAAGGGAAAATTTCTCATCTCATAAATTGTATTGCATTGTAATAATGGGTGAATAAATCAGAAATGGGAAATGATTGATAAATATTGTACTCGTATATAGGGAAATGAAAAAGGGGGACAACAAATATTCATTTGAAATGGATTTTCATTTAGATTTTTGACAAGCCGTTTTTTTTGTCTCGGCGGGTTTTCGTTTCCTTTGTTTATTTTCATTGTGAACTTGTGAATTGGTAAATGTTAAAGATTTCCATTCGTATTCGTATGTACGATAGTTTGTTCATCACCCTCAAAATTCCAAATTCGAATTTCAAAATTCCAAATTCAAAAGTCGAATAATCTGCATCTGAATTTCTCCCCATTTCTTCTTATGTATGAATATCTGTATGAATAGACAAAGAGAGGAAAGGAAAAAGAGAACAACACTTTTGAAGGAAGGAAAAAAAAGGGATTTTTAGTGATTTGCATGCCAATGAGCTGTTTCTGTTTCTGTTTCTGTCTTTTTCGTCTTCCTTAGACTTTTCATACGATATTGTTCTTTTCAGTCTGTTTCTCAGGGAGGAAATCAGAAAAGAAAGAAGAGGAAGGAAGAGAAAGCGATTCTTTTTCTTTCACTGGCAGCTCCCCTCCTTTTTTCTCTCTCTCTCTCCCTTTCTCTTTCTCTCTTGTTCCCGCTCTTCTCCTTTTCATAATATCCCGTCCCATTCAAAGATCCGACACACTTTCCCTCATATTTTCCCATTTTTTTCTCAGCCTCTTCACTTTCCAGTCTTTTTCATCATCTTCATCTTCATCATCATCATCATCATCATTTTCTGGCTCTTCATCTCCTCGACACCCTCCAAAAAACTCCAAAAAACTCCAAAAAAAAACTCTGAAACTCTTCACCTTTTCATTATTATATTCTTTTCATGTCAAATTTCCAATTTCATCTTCATCCTCATCATCATATTCATGTATATATTTTTTCTCTCATCAATGACTTTTCCTTTTCCCATATATTTCACAAACTATCTGTATATGACAGAATACACATTTCATATTTCACGGGATCACAAAGAGAGACTCCAAAAATAAAAAGGCGTTCAACTCATCATCATGCAATTAAAATTGATTCAGAGATGCTTCAGAAAAGAAAATCCCGCGTGTGTGAATTTTGGCATTTTGGGAATTTGAATTTAAAATTTAATATCGTAGAGAATTCACCTCCAGTCTTTCCCTCAAAAAAGAAAGAAAGAGCATGAGAACAGAAATGAGGAAAGACTACTGCATACTGAGTTGTTCTTCATTTTTTTTGTTTTTTCACGTGTTCGCACACGAGTTTCTCAAAAATGAGAGTCACCGTGTGTGTTTGTTGTTGTTTGTTGGCGTTGGCATTGGGAATGGAAATCCGTGTTTTTTTTTACCCGTGTCTGATTTATTGGGCTCATCATTGAAAAGAGGGAGAGGGGGGGTTTTTTGTGGGGGTGGGGGGAAGAAAGAGAGTGAAAGTGAGAGGGAAAGAGTGGGGTCTTGTCTTACAGAATGACTAACCCATTCATTCATCGCCTGCTCATTAAGCACAGGGTACAGGAAAACGAGGGAACATTTACAACCGTCATCGTCATTTTCTCCAATGTACTTTTCCACTCTTTCTCTCTCTCTCTCTGTTTCTCTGCTCCCTTTCCAAAATACGAGTAGACACGACACTTTATAATCAACACACAAATGTTAATCACACACACACACACACATTTACGGATGTATATACAAAAGTTGGGGATATCCCATCGGCTTTTTCAATGTGTATTTGGGAGGGGAAATGGGGAAATGGGGAAAGCAAGTGGAGTTGAAACAAGTGAGTGAAAAGTGTTCGGGTAGTTAAAGACTCGCTTTTCTTTTTCCGCTGGTTGATTAGCTCGATTCGTCTCTGACAATTTCCCTATCGAATCCTCTCTCTCTCACTTTTCTAACATATATGTACAAAAACAAACATGCAATGCAGGGAAATATATACTAAATACTTTTTTCTCCACCTCACCAACAAATGTATAAGGACAGGAACAGGAACATAGGACAAACGATCAAATGACAGACAAAAACGAAAGGGGTAAAATGAGAAAATGAGAGCCTGGATCATCGGATCATCGTTCTTGTATGTAAATTTGTAATTATAACGGTAAATTATTGCCCATATTTTAAATGCACAAATGCCCAAATGCTGATTTTTGTTTTTTTTATTTCATTTCATTTTACCACGCTCTACGTGCTGTTGATTTGTGTCCAAGGTGAATAAATTCAAATTCCCGGGACTCGTCATATTTTGTATGAGATATATATATATCGTAAATAATAATAATTGAATGAAATGGGGACAGGAGAGTATACGGGGAAGTGCATGGAGTTAATTGGAGGAGTGTTCAATTTCAATTTCATGGGGTGACGACATGTCGACAACTGTGACCAAATGAGAGTCAATGTCCTCCTCCGTTCTTTCTTCACTCTTTTTTTCCCCGGTGACGAGTTCAACAGGGGGAAAAAAACATGAGATGTTCTCGAGCGGTTCATTGGCCTCCGCCTCATCATCTGGATGATTCAAGTGTGTGAAAAAGCAAAGAAAAATGTGACATTTCAACGCCGATTACAAAAAATATGACTACATAAGCTATTGTAACCCCAGCCAACGGTGAACCCACGATGCGATGCGATGCGATGACCACGATAATCTTTATCACATTAAAAGAATCTTTTAATCTGAACTTGTCCCGCGAGGAAAAAATGAAAATGAAACGAAAAATGACTTGCAACCGTCCTTTGTTTCATCCTTTGTTTTATGGCTGTTGAACTAGAGGAAAACTTTTCACATTGCTCCACAGTCAAAATTAGAATTAGAATCAGAATCAGAATCAGCATCCGAATTCCGAATGAGAATTCAAAGGAGAATGAATGGGCATAGGTAAGAAGAGTCTAGAATCTAGGAGAGCGAGAGAGAGAGAGAGAGAGAGTGAGAAGGAGAGAGAGACGGTCGACATGGGAGTCATAAAGTAGAATTGAGACGATAACAATCAAATTGACAGAATAAAACTCGAAAGAATGAGAGGGTTTTATGTATTTGGGGTTGGATTGTTTGGCTTCTGCTTCTGCCAACTCCGATTGACTTCTGTGTGTGTGTCAACTGACAACTATCAAACATAATAACAACAACAACAGCAACGACAACAAGGAGAAGTTGAAGAAGAAGAATGAAAATGAACCATCACAATTACAATTACACTTTGAGTGTTCGTAGGTCGGACCAGTAGGAAAAGGAAAAGACAAAATCCAATGCCAATACACCGTATGTAAAAGTACATAAAGGGGAAATGTTGACCATCAACCATCAACCATCACGATCCACCGCAGTCCGCAGTGCAGTAAGAATGAGAGTGAGAGTCAGATGAGATATAGAATAGATGAATAGACGCATCAACCACGAGAAACAAGGAGAGCCAGAGCGAGAGAGAGAAAGAGAGAGAGAGAGAACGAGAGAGGTTTTGAGGTCGGAAGGATTTTCTCTTGTTTTATTCGAGTATGTATTTTGGAGTATTTGGGGGCGAGACAAGTCATAAATTTGACTTTATTACTCTATTCAACTGCCAATTTTCCACGATATTATTATATATTCGATATCTCTGCCGTCCAAAACTCCACAAGCTTGAGCAGCAGCAGCAGTCTCATCGACCGTCTCACAATTTTAAATGGACAATCTCAAACTCTAGTGGAAAATTCAGTCTTCATTGTCAAATCCCTCGAAATCCCATACACCCGCCCTGTTGCTCTGTTTCTGCTTCTTCTGCTTCTGCTCTCGTCGACACACACAAAACACCAAAAAGACCTTGTCGGATTTGAACAAGTTGAACGCCAAACAATATCCCCCCGTACTTTTTCTCCCCCCCCCCCCACATTGTGTTTTTGTACTGTAAACTGTAATAAACGGTAGATAGGTGTGTTTTTCCGGGTCCGGGTCGGTCTTTTGCGGTAGGTGTTTGTGTTTTCACATGGAATCTTTTCCTGGTGGCCAATGGGACTGAAATACAGATATTTTGGACTTTCCTTACGATGAGATTATTTTATTTGTATGGGCGTCCACAAAAAATATATTAAATGATAGAAGACAAAGTTCACATGAACTGTGAACTGTGAACAACAATATGTACGATATAACAATAAGAAGAGTCCGTCCATTCCATATTTGAACCGTGAACGTGGACATACGATATTAGTACATTTCAAATTTGTTGTATAGATAGGTATAGTTTAGTTTAGTTTTCCGGAAGGGGTGGGGGTAGGGTGGGGTGGAATTTGGATAGGACGTGAGGAGGGGGAGGGAGGGGGCATAAATAGTAAATACAAATGGTAATCGCTTCGGAATTAGGGAAGTGAAAGACAGGGAAGAAGGAGAGGGAAAAAAGGAAGGAGAGGATGAGATAAGGAGCTTAATAGTTGCTCTGTTCTTAGTTCTTGACAATGTTCACTTGATACTTTGAGTCCCTTCTCTCTCTCTCTCTCTCTCTCTCTCTCTAACAATAAATAGTGTAGTAGCAGCTAAGAGAATAAGAGTATAAGAGTATCTAAGAGTTGGAATTTTGAAACTGGTGATTATGCAGTGCATCGTCTGAGTGTTATGCTGACTGCTGACATGAGCCCTCTCTGTCTTTCTCTCTCTTCTCTCCGTGTATTCTATTACTATCTCTACTGACTACTGTATATTGCTAAAGGATTGGGGGCAGCTGGGAAGAGTTCCAGTTTGCCATAATTCAGTCGACTACTTAAGCTTTTGGATTTAGTCAATGGGTTGGTTATTAGCTTGTTGAGAGAAGACTTTATTTTATGAATATTCATTAACATCATTCTACTTACTCTCTCTCTCTCTCTAAAATGCTCTTACAATTCTCATTCCTTCTCTCTCTTCATCTCTCCACTTGCACTCTCTCCTCATTCTCCTTCTCATTCTCATTCTCTTTTCATTCCCCAGATTCTCTCATCCCATCTCATCCCATTACTTTGCATTACATCCCAAGTCTTCCACCTCCAAACCAAACCAAACCAAACAAGGTTGAAACTCTCCAACTTTCTCCCTACATAAATTTCATTCCCATCCTTTACATTTCACCTCCTTTCTTTAAACACACACACACACACACACACACGCACACACGTTTCTTTGTTTTGTACCATAAGAAAAAACAACTACTTACTAGTACAACAAAAAAGTTGAAATGACCAAATTTGAAATGAATTCAAGAAAAGAATCCTGGTGGATTTTTTGATGTTTTGTTTGTTTAAAAAAAATTGTAATTCCTCTCGAGCAGTCGTCTCAAGTCTCAAGACAAAATGGATCCAAACAACAAGACGAAGAAGAAAAAGAAAAAGAAAAATAGTTGGTTTGACAGAGAATGCTTATGCTTGGATAATACAAATGATAATTCATAGGTGTACTTGAACACACACACACACACAGGGAGTGAGAGGGAAAGCAAAAGAGCGTGAGGAGAAGAAGAAGAAGAGGAAGAGATGAATGGTAAAACGCGTTGAAGAAGGTGGAAATGTTGAATGCTTGAATTTAGCTCTCCACTGACGATGACGATGAGAAGAAATAGGAGGAGAGTTATACGAGGATCCTGGAAAATGTGAGTGTAAACATGAGGACGATGCGATGCGAAAGGGAAAAGGCAAAGGCAAACAGACGGAAGGAAGGAAGTACAAGTATAGAAAGAGAGAAAGAGAAAGAGAGAGAGAGAGAGAGATGGAAAGTCTATCAAAGTCAAGATAATTAAGTTTAATGAAAATAATAATTAATGAAACAAAGAGCATTAGAGTTTAGACTGAAGACTGAAGCGAAGAGGAGAATGAGAAGGAGAGAAAGAGAAACAGAAACAGAAGCTTCTTCTCGTTCTCTCGTTCTCGTTGGCCTGTGTAAATACCCAGAATTATCTCCGACTAGTCACTTTTATCCAAAACTGTTGGAAACCTGATTCCACACAGGGAAACGGAAAAGGGAAAAGGGAAAACTTAAACTATATTATCTGTATATACAGATAGAATTCCAGTGAGTTTCCCCACTATATCTGTACATAAATATTAAATACAGAGTATGTACATACAGCATTCACATAATACATAATGTATATAAGAAAATAAGAGAAGAACAGACTGGGGGGATATTTGTATGTATTTGTATGTCACCATATGTCAATGTATTCTATCTTACATTGTACAATGTACGAGCTTCATTATTACATTTTAACTGTCCCCACATGCTCTCTCTCTCTCTCTCTCTCTCTCTCTCTCTCTCTTTCTCTCTCTCTTTCTCTCTCTCTTTCTCTCTCTCTTTCTCTCTCTCTTTCTCTTTATCCCCAAAGACTCCCAAGGAGTTGTTACTATTTTCTATTTCTTCCTTCCCCTTGACAAAGCTCTTAAATCATTTCCTTCACAATCACAATCACAGCTCCAATGAGAATGTGACAATCCAACGCCAACTTGGACTTTGGACTTGTGATGAGAATTAGTAGTGAATGTAGAATGTAGAATGTAGTCAGCAGCAGAGTAATTCCCCTCAACATTCAACTTCAACTTTCAACTCCACCTTCATGAAGCATGAATTAAATACAATGGATCTTGGAGTTGTCAATCGGGAAATTGTGAATTTGGAATCGTCGGTACACAGCACATTACTACAGAGGATATTTTACCCTGCGTAAGGTTAGTGATTTGGGAAATCTCCCGGAATTTTCATGAGTGGCGTCCAAGTCATCCAACAAGTCACATTGATTTTTAATATGACATATGAAGGATTTCATTCATGGGGATTTTATTCTTATATTATTATTAATAATAATAATTTATTCGTATGGGAATTAATTTACAGGGCCTGAACAAATGTTTTCTATAAGGAATGTGAAGATTTTGAAGGTTTTTTCTAGGTTTGAAAGTGAGGATGAATTTGAATTTCGAGATTATGGATTTCCAACGACAAAAAAGAGAGGATTTGACACAGGGATCCAGATTTCATTTACTTTATCGGGAGACTTTAGACTTTATATCGTAGATTTTAGTTGCGTGATGAAGATGAAGATGAAGAAGATGAGCGGATTTTGGGGTGTCCGTGGACAAGTAAAGTGAAGTGAAAGGGAGAGAGAGAGAGAAAGAGAGGAAAGAGAGAGAGAGGAGTGGGCCCGTGTAAATTCGTGACAGTGGGAAATCTCCCGGGTAATCCGCTTTCATGCATCCATAATTCCTTTTCCTCTTTTCCTCGTTCGTTCGTCCGTCTGTCCGTCCGTCTCTGACTTGTCTTGGACGAAAAGAGGAAATTTCTAATCCCCTCCCCGCTTTTGTCTTTTGTCCTTTGTCTTTTGCCTCTTGTCTTATATCGTCATCGGTTATCGTTGTCCTTAGTCTTCCGAGTTGAGAGCCAACACTAGGAAAACTCAAACTCAAACTCGCCTGGAGCAAAATATCCAAAACAACAACATTATTATTTCCGCAGCTCTGTCTTTGACTCAAATCAATGAATTCAATTTAAAAGGATACAAATACGGATACAAATACAAATACAAACACAACTTCATTTGAAATGTGGAATTGGTCGAAATGATACAGAAAAATGATTAAAAAGAAGCAGACAACTCGAGTACATAATGCCGTGCATTTCCCTAATGCTATAACTATAATATGTAAGTATGATTTGACTATACACACGATGTGTGTTTACATTCAGTTAGTTTAAATTTTAAATACTAGACGAGGAGATTGGAAACTGGAAATGTTCGGAAATGAAATGCAGGAAAGAGAAACGTACAGGGATTTAATTTTAATTGTGTACAAAAGGAGAAAAGAGAAGAGAGAAGAGAGGAAAAGAGAAATAGTTAGAGTTCAATTGGATGATGAGGATAACGATGAGGATGAGGATGAGGATGAAACGGGTAGGAAATTAAAGGGATTCTCAAGTGCTATACAATGACAATGTCAACGACAAAGACAACAAAATAAGAAGAAATTTCACTTTTCTCTTCCTCGACGACAAAGTCAGAGTCAGGATCAGACTGCGAATGAGAATTGAGAATGAGAATTGAGAATGAGAATGAGGGAAATGTCATGCCCAACACTCGCCAACTCACACACACACACACACACACACACACTTTTACACACTTTTACTGTCTCTTTGGATAGTTGAAATTCCCTGTTGGAGAGCGCCATATGAAACTTTGCAGCGAGAAGGACATGGAGCGCCGTTTTCATTTTCATGTTCGCTCGCTCGTTCATTTGTCGAGTTCTCAAGGAGTTTGGCTTGGAAATCCATGGGCGGAAGGTGAAGAAATACAGAGTGTGTGTGTGTGAGAGAGAGAGGGAATCGAGTTGAGTGGAGGAGCATTCCGGTTCATACGGGAGGGAAATAGAGAGAAAGAGAGAGAGAAAGAGAGGAAAGTGAAAGGAGTCGTCGGGGCTTCATTAGCAAACACAGCCTTTAATTTTCATCTTTGTTAATTACTTTGTCTCGCTCTTTCTCTCCAACGAACGAGGAAATTTCTTCCGAGTTGGCTCCACAATCCAGCAATTCTTCTCCTTCTCCGTCTGTTTCCTCCCTTTTAATTCCATATCAAGTATACTTACAATTACAACCTTTTTCGGCCCTCTTTTTCCCTTTCTCTCTCTCCGTTTGAGACATTTTGACGGCGAGTCTGTTTAAGCCGTCTTCTCTATAGTCTTCACGTTCAATTCAATTCAATTACATGGTATGGTGTAGCGTTGGCCCATCCAAAAAATTCAATGTAGAATGTAGATTATGGTAAAAGTGGAAAGTCTATAGCAAAGAGCCCAGCCCAACCCAGCCCAGCGGATCGACGGGTATATTTCCCGGGGATTTTCTTATCCACATCATGATCATGATCATGACACAACTCTCTCTCTCTCTACTTTGGAGAATTATTTTTTGTCCGGGTGAGAAATGGAAACTCCCGCACGCCCAAAATAATGCCATCACACTTTTTCGGAGCATGAACAACAAACAACAAAAACAAACAACACCCACAATTTTTTTTCTATAAATACATATCTTCGACGAGGATGGAAAATATCTTACTAATATTAAATTTAGTTTTGTGTGCCCTTGTCCTCGTTGAGCTCCCAGTTTCCGGTTCGGCTGGTTTCACACTGTTTAGTGAACGATGAAGGATGGACGATGATGAAAGATGTGAGGGAATCGAGGGGAAATGTGCATGGGATTCCTTTTTGAAAGGAGGGGGGATTTTTCTTTTTTTTTTTGAATTTCATCATCTGGTTGTCAATGTCAACCGGTTCGTTTTCGTTCTCGTTTTCGTTATCGTTTTACACGTGAGCTAATGAGCGTGTATGTGTCCGAGGGATCTTTATCGTTGTTTCTTTACGACCGGAAGATTCCAGATTCCCGAGGTTTTTTTTCTTCCTCTTCTTCTTCTTCCGTTCGTACACCAATCCACAATTCACAATCTCAATATCAATCTCAATCAGAATCAGAATCAACTGGCGTTCAATCTCGATCTCTTGATGTACAGACGAGACAAACAAAAAAAACATATTATGGAGAATATCATTGGAGATTCCCCGTTTGGAGTCCGCGGAATTCCCTGAAATTCTGAAATTCAGAATGCCGTGAGACTTTGGATGTGGAATTTGGTGATATGATGAAAGGAAGGTTGAGCACTGACAATGGATAATGAACAGTGGACGATGAACAGTGGACGATGGACGATGGAATTCCATCGTCGTCGTTCGTCTCCGCATCCTTTGTTTCGCATCCGCATCCGCATTTATTGTACATCATCATCATCATTTTCACCTGCTCGTCGCCCGGCCAACCAATGAAACGTCTCCCCTTGAAAATATATATAAATTTCCTACACCTCCTCCTGTCTAAACTGAACACAGGGAATTTCAAATGAAGATTCCCCCCCCCCCCATAAAACAGGTTTTTCACCTTTATATTGTATCTTTATATTGTTGTCGAGAAAATCGAGAATATTGTGCTGAAAAATGTATTTAAAGTTTTAATTGCTCCCCACGCTCGCGTCTTCACATTCAATTTCGATTGTCGATTGGAAAAAATCCTCCTAAATTCATATCGTGCATGTACTTATGGTTAGACTTGGACTTGGACTTGGGAGAGTCCGCGTGCCTCATCTTATTAAAAATGTCCCCTGTCTTCTCGTTCTCGTAATAAATGGTTGGTGTTTGTGTATTTGCCGATCGCTCTGTAAAATTCATTCATTTCCACAGTTCCTCCGCGCATGCAGTTCCAGTCGAGTCGAGTCCATCGGCATCGGCTTTTCCTTTGAATTTCCCAAATTGGAGAGTGAGTGGCAACTATGGAAATTGAATGGAAATTGAATGGGAACAACCAACAACAACACACACACACAAATCCATCCACTGCATGAACATGGACGACGTATATTTTTTTACTCCTTTACAATTTACAATGGAAAACGGACAATATCTTATACGAGTATGTAGAATTCCCTGGGACGATCCAAAGAAAACTCAAATTCAAATTCAAATTCGAATACGAATTTGAATTCGAATTGGACCATTCAAAGCTCAAACTATGTATGTGAATATACTTATATATATATATATATATATTCATCCCCGTCTTTTCTCTGCCTCTGCCTCTGCCTCTGTACTTTCTGTAGGTATTCTCTGCATATATGTTTCCCTTTGAGAATCTTTTGTGTTCCGTATGTGTGGGAAGAAGACGGCAATGGCAACGGCAAGGATTTGGATGTGAAAACGGGAATGGGAATGGAAATATGTACTAAATGGAGTTGGAGAATCGGAGAGAGAGAGAGTTGGAGTCAAAGGGAAAAAAGACATGGGATTGAATAATGGAGAAGGAGAAGAGGATCGGCCATCTGCATTCATTCTCAGCGCATTCAATTTGACCATTGAAACATTGAGGAGATGGGACAAACACAGACAGAGGAGTGAGAGAGAGAGAGATAACACGTAGGGAAATAGGGAAAATCCATCCGAGAATCGACTACCAGAGACCAAATGCCAAATGCCAAATACCCGGGGACCAACTATACAAAAACTAAAAGCAAAATCTTTTCAACCAGCCGTCGGTCCTCCACACACACACCAAAAAACACATATGGAGATGGACATCCAGTCTTGATATTGATATTGGTCTTGGTCTTGCTATTTGCTATTTGCTATTGAAGAAGAAGAAACCAAGACCTCGATCGTATGAATATTTACAAATTCTCTCTCTAGCCGAGTTCACTCCTTTTGAGAATTTGAGGATTTGAGATCTCAAACAACCGACGAGGACGCGGACGAGGAAAACGGGATGGTCGAGTAATTCTAATTCAGTTGAGTTCACTCAGCCATTCTCCCTTCTTCTTGATCTTCATCTGCGTCTTCATCTTCATCTTCATCTTCATCTTCAATCTGAATCTCTGAATCTCTGAGTCTCTGAGTCTCTGAGCTTTTAAAAGCTTCCGCTTGTCTGACGATCTTCCTTCAATTCCCATCACATCCACAATTTCCATCGCACATCGCACCCTCTCCGTTTAAATCCCAGTGTATAAACTACAGATATAATACGAATATCTATTTATTTATATGTACGATACGGTACAAACGAGTGTGCTGTTCAAGGTGAATCTTTTCCGGATCCAAATCCAAATCCAAATAATCCCCCCACACAATTTCCCACTTTCTTTTCCTTTACATACATACATGCTGAGGAATTTGAAGGGTGGAGGATTGGACGGACGGTTGGACGAGGATGTCAACTGACGACGAGGGTTCATTATTGGTCGTGGAATGTCCGATTGGGATTGGACGGACGTGTCAAGAGAATCGTTGGAAATCCAGAATCCAAAATCCTTCATTTCTCTCAACAACTTTGGACTTTGGACTTTGGAATTTCCCCTGAAATGTGGACATTTGAACATTTAAATTCTAAAAAAATCCCTCACATTTCCTCATGTAATTCCTTCCATTGAATCATTGAACATTGTCATTGTCATTTGTTCGTTTTCGTTTGGGAGTTGGAAATGACCGAATCCGAAATTATGTATGGTACATGCTGTAGGTGTGATGATAATGAATTGTTTTTTATTCCATTCCATTAATAAATTATTATCATATTATTTGAGACAAAAAAATTGGATGGGAATTCAATTCGAGGTAATTTGTACTAGTCATTTGTAGTCATTTGGTAATTTGGTAATTTTGGAGAGTAGCTGCAAAATATATAGAGATGGAGGAAAGTGAGGGAGAGAGAAAGAGAGAAAGAGAGAGAGAGAGAGAAACAATGAGGATTTATGAGACAGAGGAGATCGTTATGGATTTGAGATGGAGAGAATTGAGAGTGAGAAATGAATGTTGGGGGTGAAATGAGAGAGAAAGCTGTCGAGTTTACTCGCAAACAAATGTCTTTTCCTTCGTCTTTGGCTTCTTCTTCTTCGTTTACTCCTACCGACTTTGTCCATGTATTTAGAACAGTAGAAGAACCAAAGTCCGCGGCTTCCGGCTTCCCAATATCCAAACCAAAAGAAGACAAAGACGAGGAAGAACATGAAGAAAAAGTGGAAGAAGAAGAAGAAAAAGAAGAAGTGGAGAAAAGTCAAGTGATGAAACTTTTGTGATGATAATTTGCCATAGTGATGGTCTCAGTCATATTTCAGCTCTTTCCCTCTCTCTCTTTCTCTCTCTCTCTCTCCCTCTCTCACACACACACTAGAGTTTTGGTACATAAATGTGGGATGGGGAGTGGACGAAAGAGAGAGAAGACGACAGCAATTGACGTTCGCATGTGAGATTACGAGACTTTGTATGTATACAGCTGTTCCAGCAGCAGGTTCCACCGAGTCCAGGAGCAGGGAAGGAAAAGGGAAAAGGAAAAGGAGGAGTTGGAAACATCCCCATGAAAATCACGATCAAGATCCAGATCCAGATGAAGATGAAGATAAAGATGAAAAGCTTTTCGCCTTTCGCGTTTGCCCTTTTCTCTCCTCACTTTTGCCTGGTCTCTCTCTTTTTCTTTCTCTCTCTCTTTCTCTCTCTCCGGACGACCATCAATCCCGTTCATATTCACTGCCGATTTGTCTTGAGTCTTGAGTCTTGGCCCTCGCGATGCTCAAATTGAGAATCTGGAATCTAGATTCTCGAGATTCTAGATTCTACAAAACTCCAAAACTCCGAGACCAAACCAGACCAGACCAGACCAGAGAAAGTTTATCTTCAATTTACTAAATTAACTTGAGCCCCAATCCTCCGTCCGCCACAGTCTACTCTTATTTCTTCGTCTTCTTCTTCTTCTTCGTCTTCTTCTTCTTCTTCGTCTTCTTCTTCTTCTTTTGCCTACACTTCTTCTACATGTTCTTCTTCTGCAGCATATTATATTATATTATGCACCATGAATTCCTCTCTCGGCTCGCTCTCTCCCTTCAACACTCAACACTCAACACTCTAGACCAGGAAAACTATCGTATATGTATGTACATGTACATACAACATCTAACTCTAACTGCTATTCAGATCCCACGCGATTCCTTATTTCCTCATCCCGATTTTCATTAGGGTATTTTCTCTGTGGCTCTGACTGGACTTTTGCCTTACTTCGTTTGCGCGCCTACGAAAATTTTTCATTTCGTTTTTCTCCCTCGAAATCCAAATCCAAACAACAGACTTTATGCAATATTGTTTTCAAAAGAACAAGGAAAACACAAATTAAGTATTCTGATTGGGGAGTCTCACATTCAGTCAAAATCCATGGTATTCAACTTGAACGGTTAAGACATTCTTTGGAGTTTGGAAAGCGTTTTTCAATAATTTACCCTGTGTAGTGTAAAAGTGACCCTAAAAAATTGTAATTTGTACTCGGCGTCAAAGTTGAACAAATTACTCGAACACTATCAATTTGACCTTTGTTCGTGAAACTACCATCCGAATCTGACTGATGTAGACTGTGGTCCAAGCGTCGAAAAACATGTGGACGTCAATAAATTATATTCAGTATAGTTTAATTATTATTTAACTTTAACGTCGGGGGTCATTTTTACCCCGTCCTCTCCTGTAGACATAACATAAATATGAGGCGAGATGAGTTAAATGTTAAATTGTCATTGTAATGGTAGATTTTCCATGGGGTCTGCGGGGTAACGCACTCCGTTGTGCATCATGATTCTGGTTCTGGTTTTGATTCCGATTCTGCTTCTTCTGTTGATCTCCGCCTGTCCACTCTCGCATCATCGCATCAGAGTTTCAGAGTCACAGTCTGAATGGATGAACGAACGAACGGTTCCTTCATGATGTGTTTAGTTGTTTTGTTGTCTTGGTTCTCTTGGTTGGTGGGGTTTGGACTGAAGAGTGAAGAGCGGAGCAAATAGAAAATAGATGAAATTCGTCACAGATTATTTGTACATACATTTCCCATTCATTCATTCAGAGTCAACGCCGAGCCCCACCAAAACACACACACACACAAACACACATCCACACCAACCACGGCGAGAGCGTAGGTATTAAAATAAAAATAATATGAGTAAGTACTTTTGACTATTGGCGTAGTCCGTCCTCATTTTTTGTTCTTGTTCTTGTATTTGTGCAGCTCTTGTCCTGACCAGAACCAGGATTATAGAACGAAAATGCGAAGCAAACAATATATATTTATATTATGTTATATTATTTATATAGAGAGCAAAAAATCAAGAGGAAAAAATGTTGGGTTCCTTTTTTCTTTTGATCAAACTTACCTGAGCGTGATCCTTCCACTTTGAACGAACATCTCGACATCCATTTAATTCCGGTTAAAATCTTTGATCTGTAACTCCTTTTGTCCTCTCTCTCTCTCTCTCTCTCTTCGTCGTCGTCAACGAAATTACAAACTACACATTTTATTTTTCATTCCACAATTCCACAAACAGGAAAAACGAATACTCCATAATGAAAATCCTGATACTGATAAATACAGCAATATCCAAAAAAAAAGAAGAAAAAAAAAAAATGTTCCATTTCGACGCCGTTCAAAACATTTTTCTAATTGAGATCAATACCAAGTCGGCACTGGCCAGTTGCTGAATTGCAAATTGCAAGATGTACATACGATATCGTATAAGATGGGGACAAAAGAGTTGGGTATTGGGTGAAGAAGAATGGAGAGTTTTTTTTTGTCTTTGTCATTTATCACCGTCTCGTTTCTCGTAGTCTCGCTCCGTGTAAAATGGTAATTGACGAGAAGTACAGATATATATTGTATAAGTATACGATAGAGAAGGAGAAGGAGATGAAGACGGAGACGGAGGGAACAGCGTTTTGAAATCGTGTTAACATGAGAATCCATTGCATTGCCGTCCTGTTCCTATATGAATTCCCGGGTAGTCCTCGTCGTCGTGAGTCTGCTGGCGATGAGAGTTGAGAGTCACCCGGGTATTTTCCATCCCCTCCCTCAATTCCCTTCCCTCAATTCCATGTACCATGTATGTATATTTGTATGGTGTTTTTCGTGCATATGTTGAAATGTAGAAGCTAGAGAGAGAGAGAAATGAAAGAGTTTCCTTTGCCAGTTTCCATAGGGAGAGAGAGAGAGAGAGAGAGAGGAAGCGAGTGGAGCGTCTGTAAGTGAGACACAGATCGGAGTGACACCCACAATTTCTCACTAATTCCTCGCCATGTACCACCAGCAAACTACTCTCTCTCTCTCCTATACACACTCAAACTCAAAATCACAAAATCCATGACGGCCACGGCGATATAGCGATAGCGATGGTAACGGCTGTGTGTTTCCCTTTCCTTTCCCTCTTTTTTTCCCTTATCCTTATCAAAATCCCACTTTGTTTCCATGTACAAACAGAACCACCAAAATTTTCTTGTCCCACACATTTTCTCTCATTCTTTCATTCTGTCTTCCTTCCAATTTAAGTCAATGATTTTTTTTACAATGAAAATATATCTTTAAACAGCGTTCAACTCTGACAAATTTTTTTTTTCATTTCTTGAATTTTGAATTTATTTTATTTTTTTAAATCCTCCAATTCTCCGGGAGGAAAAAGTCATTACATTTCTCTGTACATCTTAAATTCTTAAATACTAAATACGCAATATTCTAGCATTTAAAAAAAACACGTTGAAATTATTTGAAATGCAGTCAGAAATTTATGATGGAATGTGGACGTTCGTTCGCTCGTTCGTTGGTTCGTGTTGGCATCAGCATATGGGAATTGACGTTGTCGTTGGGGTTCAAATCCGTTCGTTTGGCGGAGCCGACTGTCGACAGATGGTTTCGACGTGTGGACGTGTGAACGCTGTTGCTGTTTGAACGTGTTCCCCAGTTTTACATGCCGTGAAATCGGACGTCTCCATACATATACGGCGATTGGAAAACTCAAACTCAAGCTCAAGCTGGGGAAGTCAAAGTGACTTTTAAAAAAATGGCCATAACAAACACACCGACTACCGCCTTTTGATTTTGATTTTTTTTTTATCAAAATCATGATGCTGTTGATAATGATGCTGCTGCTGCTGATGATGATGATGAAAATGAGAGGAGTGAAGCGTTAATGAGTTTAAACGACGATATGCGCATATGTTTTATGTATTTTGATGGATGGGATAAAAATAATTGCCTGGCAAAGTCAACGCAAGGCAAGGCAACGCAACGCAAAGCAGAGGAGATTGAGATTGAAATCCAGATTGAGACGTTGTTACGTTATGTTACGTTACGATGGAGAGCATCCAGCACAGCAT
>JAIUND010002976.1:0-18487 GCA_034699125.1 Gisinianus flammeolus | reverse complement strand
CTAATTTATTCTTTAAATCAATGTCTTGATTCTGACAGTAGTCAAGAACTTTCTGACTAACACTCTCAGTCCACTTAAAATGTATGTTAAAAGTCGTAATATTTCCTTCTGGCAATCTTTTGAACTCGTCATTTATCTAAAAGATCAAAATGAAGACCGAATTTAAAAAACCTTTAATACATTTAAATATAAATGATACGAAAATCATCAATGTACTCGTATATATGTAAATATATGGTACATCTGTAAGGAAAAATTATAATTACTTACCAAATCAGAATCATAAAAGAAACGCGGCCAATCAAAAGAATTCAAACCCTTCTCCTGAACTTCGACACATCTTCTCGAGAACGTTTCAGCCAAATATTTTTTCATTGTCTCACGATCTTCTCTATTATCTTTTAGCCATTGTTTTCTTTCAAAGTACTCTTCTGCTGTCAAAACTGGACAAATATAAAACAAAAAAACAAACGACACACATTTTGTAAAATTTGTGAAAATACCGAAGCATTCAAGTATAAGAATGTACAGTATTGAAAATGTTTTGGCTAATCATGTATAAACTTACGTAGTACAGATACTTTTTGAGAGCTCAAGTTGGAAGGAGGAGCCTTAACACTTGGACCATGTATTTTTTTAATGATCTTTCCAAATTCCCCACACGGTACTCTAAGTAACCCGTTGCATTCTTCTTGGGATGTTTTCTGTACCAGCATTCCTGGCAAATTCACAGATATAAATACATATTGTATACATGCACAACTTGACAATGTTGAGCAGGGTGTATTAACGATTTTTGAAGTTTTTACACATTACTTTGGGCATAAAAGGGAATACCGAACCCAAATACGCTGCCATTGACTCCTTAGCAAAGCGATTGTGGCTCAAACAAAGTTAGTCGTAATTTCTAAGTTAGTGTCAAATTCATGATAGATTATTTATACAGGCATGTTCGTATAACTATAAAAGTATTAGCTCACTGATTTCCACTACTGGATTCTCGTAAATGTTGAACGGCAGCGTTGATGATTGCTTTACGCTGCGGTTGGGTCATTTTCCCTGTCGACAAAACCGTTTGTAATATGCTTGAGCCATAAATTGATTGATTGCTTTGCATAATTGCTTCAATATTCTATTAAAACACAACATTCAGCAAAAAGAATGTAAAAACTATAAAAAACGTTGGCAATAAAATATAGGAATTTTAACAAATTTGCTTACGTATTGTAAGATTTGAACATTGTGCATGGCGGTAACACTTTTATTTTGGCCATCATAAGAAATGCTGTCGATATTAAAACCATGAGATTGTGCTTCCAAATTGAGTGAGCTCTCATCAAACGAAGTATCCTGTGCAAATACATATAGAGTGTTTATTTAAACATTTAGCATAGGACAAATTACAAAAGTTTCAAGATTATCATCATCAAATTTGTAGCCTTTTCCAAAATAAAGTGGGTCTAAATACTTTATATCCGTAATTAACATTAAACGCTCATTTGAACATACATCTATTACATAGGAATGGTGATGTTTATTGTAATAAACAGAAGGAAATACTTTGAAATTTATGTACACACGTCCTCTGTACTCAAATATTTGAAATACTTTTCCAAACTCTAGGTGATTTTCTTTCCATTCTAACAGTAACAAATTATCAATTCGTATTTCAATTTCATTGAACACAACTCTTTGCCCTGCTGTTACACACACACGTTCACTTTCATTATCAAATACATTTTTTACATTAATTGTTTCCTCATGATCAAAATAGATATTATTAATATAAGTACTCGGTAAAAATGTACTAAATGAAGCTAATTGAATTCGTTCGGCTATAGTTTTAACAGGATATATAAAGTTACACATGTTTGTACTTATACGTTTGACTATTCTATGTTTAGCTTCCGCTCGCATGACCCAAAATTGCTTCAATGGACCAATCATTTTAATTATATCAGGATAATGTGCTAAATGATGGAATTTGGGCTTTAACGTTGTGTTTGAAACCTCCAAGTACAATACATTGTGATCATAAATGATGTTTCTTAAATGATCTAAACCACAATTCGAAATAATCGGTGACATAACGTGATCTAAAATGTCTAAGAGTGATAATAATAATTCCCAGTGTTTATTATTAGTTTCTACTTTATCTCCAATGAGTAACGGCAATAATAATAAAAACGAGTGAGATTGAGATGCACTCATGTTGGGTAATGTAGGTAAATTAAACGCAGGTGGTTTAGATTTAGAAAATACAAACGAGTAATTGAATGATTCAAGTCTAGAATTTAAGTCACATAGTGTGAAAATTTTCTATTAAATGAGGAATAATAATATTTAGATCGTATCTAGCGACTCCCTCTAAAATATCATGCATTAAATCTTCAGATGCATGAAATCCGGGAATCGTATTAAAAATAGACCTTTCCTTTATACCAGTTTGGGCAGAGTCATTTATATTTAAATCATTATCATAATTTTCCCGAGTCCGTAAAATAGTGCAATCACAACGCGTTTTACTCTGACACTCTGTTCGATGCATTTTACAAAATCTACACGGATAATTAGACATAAAACTCTCGTTAAAAACCAAAAGCTGATGTAGCCCCAAGTTATCCCCAATTAAACCAACCAATTTAAATTTGTAAGTAAGAGTTGAGTCACCATTATAAAAATCAATTCCTGTAACTTGCAAGTCTCTTAGCTCATGAACTAAGTTGCGAAAACAATCCTGAATTCCGTATTGTTTGACATCATTTGATTTAATGGCTGATACAAAATGAATGTTATCAAGTTTTGACGCAAATCTACTGTGCAAATCTTTTATAACTAAATACGTCATAAATAACTTATACTTTTTTGCACGGGATCCTAAAGGATTACAAATTTCTACTTCATCAGAATACTAATTACTAATTACTAAAAATGAATTTCTTAATATTCATTGAAGAAGTAAAGTTTTTAAAAAGAGTTTTGATATAATCTAAAATGCGAGCGGATTCAAGTTGGACCTAGGGAACGCACTTGAAGTTGAAAACAAAGTTTGTATTAAATCTTCAATTTGTTTGAAAATTTCTGTCGTCACTGAGTAAGGTATTCGGCTCGTTTGTATTAAAAATGCTAATAAACCTTCCACTTTGGAGTTAATTAAACTAAAGCTGCCAATACAACTTTCCTCAATTTGGCTGTCATTACTGGATTTAGAGTTTTTACTGCAACAATCATTTTCTTTCGATACATCCACATTGATCCCTAAATTATTATTCAAACAATTTAACTCGATTTCCATTTGCTCAGTCTTGTCTTTACAATTAGAAATATGTTTTCTAAAACAACGTGCAACATTAAATTTTTGCGTACAAAACGAACATACAAAATAATTGTAAAACTCGGAATCTACACTATGAGCAACCCGTAAATGTATAAACAATTTCTCAACTCCTCCATTAAAACTTTTACATAAGAAACATTTTACTTTTCGTACCAAAGAATCTTCTGTGACTACGGCTGGCGTGGGTGGATAAAGAGTTGATGAAGGTGATGGTGGAGGATGATCCATATTAATAATAGTTTGAGTTGACAAAGCTGTGGATTCCGTACTTTGAGCTTGAGAGTTGAACATTCTTTGTACTTTGATGAAAAAGAGTTTCCGAATCCCCACATTTCCGGTATGATTTTTCCAGCTCGTTTTCCGTGAAGAGATGGACGACTGAATCATTTATTTTTTGTTCTGTGCATGTATATATATATCGAAAAAAATAAGTATAAAGAAATATATGTATATGCATATTAATGTATTATGATTATATAATAATTCTAAAATTTATTGTAATATAATATGTAACTATGTCGATGCATTGAAATTAAATGTACCTTTAAAATTGGGAGTTTATTCCGGATATCCTAGCTCCGAAATGACCTCGTGGATTGACCTGTAAGGTTGATCGTCTTCCATATTTTAGAACACCAACTAAACTTGTTGTCAATGCTGTATAGCTTACGAATTCATGATTATGAATTCCGTAATTATGTTTGTTACAAACTACAGATAATTGTAACAAACTAAAACACGTAATTACCAAACGACAAAAGAATTTCCAAATGAATGTAAATGAGAGAAAAATAGAAGCCATGACTTACATTTTTTTGTGTACAAAAAAAATGCCTCGCTAAGTTGACATTGAAGAAAACGTTCATTCAACATTTTCCAACGTCAAACTAACAAGTTTGTTTCGTTGAATAACTTTTCAACATTTTCAATGGTAAAAAGTAGATAAACTGTGAATCCAACGTAACAAAATTGTTATTTTAACGTAAAGTGTCTGACGCTTTAGACATTGTCACGTCCAACATTTAGTCAGCGTTAATTTTACAAAAAAAAATGATGAATCTACGATTTGTGGACAACGTTGGCCCTATTTAACATTGTCGATTAAGAGTGTACTGGCCCACACTCGTTCAACTCATTATCGAGGTCAATTTCGTGACACGGATGGGGAATTTGGACTCGGTCCTCACGGGGATTCGAGAAGATAAATGCCGGGTTTTGATGGCTCATTTGGGGTCAGCCAGTTCTTTGGATCCAATTCAGATCCGGAAAGTGTTGGGAAATCATCAGACACGGAATTCCATCCGGGATTTGAAAGGTATAAAATATAATTAATCACAATTAAATTCTGACGAATATAGCTGCATACCGAAAATTGGACTCATTTCATCATTTTCTTTAATTAGTTTTTAATCTTTAATTAGTTTTTTTTGATTTTTTGTTTGATTTTTATCATTTATTCTGGGTATATAGATTTGGAACTGTTCAAAATTATATTTCGTGATTGCAATGGAGTGTCGAACAAGGTCCAGCTCATCACTCCCGTCTCTGTTTTCTATGGTTTTGGGAAGGAGCTGATGCCCAAATGTCAAGTTCAAATTGGATTTGATGAGCGCGTTCAATCCAACGCGAGGACACGTAAGTTAAAAAAATTCGAAAAAAAATTATCATTATGTTTTGAAACCTCTCTTTAAAATCAGGATTTTGTGGATTTGATTTAATTTTAATTGACGAATGATGGATTGTGGACCGCGCGCGCGGTTGTCTTTGCTTTTATCTTTGCTTTTGTCTTTAGAAATGATGGCGCATTTCGAGCAGATTCTGCCTTATGTGACGATCGATCACTCAAAGTGAACGTGACCAATTTTTGCCAATTCCACTTTTGGACAACCACATGCATGACAAGTTTTTACAAATGAAGAACATGAATTGTAATATGAATAAAAACATGCATTTTTGACCTTATTCAGCAGGAAAAAGGAAATAAGTAATAAAATTGAACATTTTCTTTCCAAGGTCATTGGTCATTTCTCCTTCCTTCTAATTAAAATTGAAGGAAGGATTCGAGTTTGTTTAAAATTCCTCAATGAGACATGTGACGTCACAAAAGCTATTAAGATGAAGGGAAATCAAAAGTCCATGTTTGTATTTGTATTTTTTTTAATTTGAATTGGCCATCAACTTAATATTAGAATGCCATATTTTTATCCTCCGAGTCGTCTGGAAGTGACCTGTGGACGTTTTTGACCAAATTGTTTGGGTTTAGGCCGCGCTTGTATACTTCTCATCTCTTTCTATATATATACACATATACATTTTTTCGTATTAAACGTTTTAAATGATTTCAAAAAATCCCGCACATTTATATATTTAAATGAGAAAAACAGAGAGAGTAAACAGAAAGAGTATACAAATATGTTTATTTACACCTGGCTCGGGCGCAGGGACGGGTTTTGCACTTATCATCAGCAAAACAGTGGTGACAAATATTACAAATATCAGGAAAATCTTCATGTGGAAATCCAAACTTTGTAATTTACAGCTATGTTTTTTTCAAGGGAATATTCTCAAAAAGCGTTCAAGCTGTTGACTTTTGAGATGTTTTATATGTATATTTATACTAAATATTTTACATCTCAAGGTTAACTTTGTTTGGTTTTTTTTCGTGAATGAATTCAATGAAAATGTGTGTGTGTGTGTTTTGAATTGAGGTGAATGGAAATTTGACATGTGTGACGACGATGACGACAATGAATGTTTGTTTTAACTATACATGTTATAGTTATAAACACCTTTGAATTTAAATGTTGACCTCCTTTCCATTGTCAAAAGTCAAAAGTCAACACAGTTATGGGAAATCAAGACGGGGAAATATTTTTATTTTTAAAGTTCCCTCCTTTTTTTGGAGGAGTTAATGCTAATTTAGAAAATATAAGAATGGATTTTTTTTATTGATTGAGTATATTTATAGATAATTTGATAATAAAAATATTATTAAATTAAATTAAATAAACATATATAAATATTTTAAATACTTCGAAATGTGGAATTTTGAATTTTGTTCATTTTTTATCCTTTTTTTCTTTGCGCGAGTAGGAATAATTGTAATTAATGAAGTATATATATGTAATTGACAATGGACAGACGAACGAGAGTTTTGAGTTCTTAAATGAACAATTAAATTAAATATATTCATATGTACTTATGGACATTTTAAATTAAGCGCCAATCTCGTCTTGACTCAGGAAACCATCCTTGTCCAAATCCAGTTTATTGAATTCCAGGGCATGTTCCGCATCGGAAGCCCCAGCAGAGCGTCGGCATCTCTTTGAAAATTCCCGGGCTTCATGGGGTGAGACGAAACCATCCTTGTCATGATCAATGTTTTTGAATGCATCGATTCGACCGGGGATGTCCGCAAATGGGGCGACGGGGAACTTGTCATCTCCCGCCTTGAGACAGCCATAGTCACAATTGCAACAGTACCAATTGCAGCTCCCTCTCCCACAACAACCAGACCAATAGTAGAATCCATTGTTGCACGTACAATGGAGGGACTTGTCATCCTTGGTGACGCACGTCTCTTCCCGACAACAAATGGCCCCACACAAACTCATCATGTCCGTCAACGCCAGCGCCGTCACCACCAATTCCCATGCTGTGAAATGCATCCCCTATATATACACAAAAAATGATGATGACACACACAGAAAAACACCATATTTCATATTTTTTAACGCCACCCCTTCACTCAATTTCTCATATTACCCCGATACTCAGATTCTCATATTGCCCCCCCCCCCCCATGATACGAGAAAAAAAATGCTCTTACTGTTGTGTCTGGATTTTTTATATACTCCCGCTCAGAACTCACTCTTTCAAAAGAGGACTGAGGAATATGTTTACACTACACACAAGAATTTAAATCTTCCCCCTCAAAATTCCGCTGAGCTTTTTGTTTTGACACGATGGGAAACGGTTGTTTTTTTTAAAAAAAATTGTTAATGTGGAAACTGAAGGGATTTAATAATAATATTGTGAATTGAATGTATAAAAGGACTGCATGGGAATTGGGATTGGGGTGACAAAAAAAATCTACAATTTAAAGTCTAAATTTGTCGTTTAATTAATGTGTGATACAAATTGGAGTTTGCAAGTATACAGAAATGGATTTGACAATGAACTCGATAATTTTATATATCAAACGACTCTCGTTTTTAGTGTTTTGTTGTTATTTTTTTTCTCTTTCTTTGTATATATTTCTGTTGACGATGCCATTCCATTCGTGTGTGAAAACTTTTTTTTTTTTTTTTTTGTCTTGGCCATTGTTTCGAGGGCACCATTGTTTTTTGCTTGAACTGTGCGTGTGTGTGGGGAAGAAGAATGTAGAAAGTGGAAAGTGAGAGTGGAAATTCACAGTTTTGCACCACGTTCATAATAAAATGTACATGAAAATAATCTCTCTTTCTCCCATTCTTCAAAAATACCTATATGGACAAATTAATTAATTATGGGTCAATAAGTAAACATTGGATGTGAAGGTCAATTAGGGATATTTGATATTGGCGGTTATAGTTTTAATTTTACAAACTGTAAGGCATTACGCTGAGTGCCCATATTTAAATCCCCAACCCCCTTTAAAATGATTTCTTTAATATCCACAACAAACTTTTAACAGTACTTTTTTTTGTTGTTATTTAATTTATACATTCTCCGAGCACAGAAGAAATCATAAAGAAATGAAAAATCATTGAAAAACTCACGGAGATAAAAATTACACACTGTATATATTACAGCAAAAAAACTCACCTTATTATTGTATCCAAAAAACAAAATTGCACAGTAAAAAGATTCCCAATATTTTTGAAATATATATAACAAGTCACTTCTTCACCAGTTGGTAATAATTACATACTGAATTAAATTTTAATTGAGTTTACAAATTGACTATTGCTAAATGACATTTTTTTCATTTGTGTGCTCGAAATGTATTCAAAATATTTTGGTATTTAATTCCATCATTATATCGTTAAAAAATGTCCATCTCATGGCCAATTCAATATACTGTCATTAATTGTCAATAATCGACCAATATAAAAAAATACAACCAATTTGAAATTGACGTCGTTCCCTCCCCCCCTCATTCAAATAAAATTGAAAATTCACTAGTGCCAATACATTAAACTAGGATGTAATGAAACGACCGATTTAGGTTTTAGGTCGTTCGGTCAAAGGAAAATGAAGAACAAAACGGGATTGGGAATTGTGTTTGAATTGAATTTCTCTTCTCAGTTTTACATTAAAAGAATAAGAAAGTGATTAGGAAAACCTGGACTTGACTCTTGGCCAATTTGAAGTTGGCCGGGTTTTTTCTTGGAGCTTCCTTGTTCAATACCGCAATATCCAGCGCGCAATATCCATGCCAGAAACATCTAAACTATGCATTAAATTCCGGATGTCATTAGAATTCATTCTAGACAATGCAAATTGTTCCGATAATAATTCGCATTTGTTCGGGCTCTGAGGCAGAAATATCGCCTTGAATTAAAAGCGGTATTAAATTAGGCCCTTTCCGTTGTTTGTTTGATAACTTTCTAAATACTCCCCAAACTTTTGGAGATGTTTTAGCTTCACTACAAATCTTTTGAGAAAACCTACGCTTTGCAGAATTGATTCTTCATTGAACATAATTGTTAAACCTATTAAAAAAAATTTCAGCCCTTTTTGTATTTGTAGTAGATTTTGCTTCTTGCATTCCTCTCACGAATCAAGTTTAATACTTCCGGAGCCATCCACGGTACATTTCCGCCTCTCACCCTTCTCGTTTTGAGTGGAGCGTACTTATCCAGTACAGTTGTTAGTTCAGATTGAAAATTGTTATAAATTTCATTGACATTGTTTGACCCAACAACTCCCTCCCAGTCCCTTGCATGCAAATCATTACAAGCCACCTCAGAATCCATACCGGAATAGTCACGGACAGATAAAAAACGGGACCTAGTAATTCTTGATGACATAAAAGGCCTTGTGATCGTAAGTTGTCAAGTCAAAAGTGCCAGAACAGCTATTGTTAAATAATGAGTCAGCAAAATTATGATCTATTAAAGTTTCCACGTTATCCGTTATATGCGTTGAATCATGAATGGGTTGAGACAAATTGAATAAAGTAGCCAGGGACTTTAATAGTAAGCTATAACAACCTACATCAATCAAATTGATATTAAAATGCCCCAAAACAATCAGCCTACATTTTAATCTGGAAATCTCAATTAAAAACTTGTCAAAAGCATTCAGAAACTCTAGTTCCTCTGTACTGGGGGATCTATTAGCGTTTACAACAAAAATAGGTTTAATAAATTCAATACTTAATTTATTGAAATTTACTTCAACAGATTTAGGAAAATAGTTTTAAAACTGACCGATTCGTAATTGCAGTCATCTGCAATATAAAACCCCGAACCACCCGGGACAAATTTGAATTCAGAAAAGAGAGAAAGGTATAATTAGGCACGTCAGAATTTGAAGTATCTGAGTGCTTATGAAGTCTCAACTCATTCAATGAGAAAACATGAAATTTATAAGATAATAGAAATAAATGAATTTCCAAGAATTTATTTCTAAGCGCATTCATATTTCAATGTGCAATTTTGATACCCCTGTGGGCATATAAATCAACCTCAACTTTGAATGCAGGCGCTTTTGCAATTGAGTTCGTGTCACATTTTACAATTTGATTTGAATTTAGGGGAGAGTTAAAATTAGCATTAGCGGCAAAGACGTATGAGCAAATATTTGGTGACAATTGTATGTTACAATCTGGACAAATTGATGTTGAAACGCAGCAAGCATATTTTCAACGAGTCGTGTCTAAATTCAGAAAAACAACCAGAAATTCCCGCCGAAACGCAAGTCCAATGATATTGAACCATGCATTCTGCACACGTGACAGCATCCTGTTTTTGTCCAAAATCGCCAACACACTCACCACATCCGATTTTTTTTGCGGCATTCTGATGCAATTAACTTCTTTTTGTTGCTAAAGAAAAACAACCAAAAAAAAATTTTTTTCTGCAGTGCCTTGTCACAAAAATCAACAATGAATTTTTTAAAGTATTTTGAAAAGTTAATTAATATTTTGAAGAGTTATTTAAAAAGTTTAATTGTTTCAAAATACGACCTGATGGACAACTTCCCCGGGCAATTAGAGTAGATTTTCGTGATCCTCGTATTGAAAAACCCCAAATCCTACTTTCTAAGAGAGTTTGGCCACAATTGGCCACAGAAAAATTGATAAAATGTGAGGAGCAAATTTTAGGCAGAGTTGCATTGAAAGCAAAAATAAATTTGCTGTCAATGTTGTTGGCAACACAAAGGAGTATTATTTTTCCATTTCCTTGCTCAAATCCTCAAATATCTCTTTACTTTTTCCTGTGGAATTAGAAATTTTCCGCTAACCTGAACAATTTACAGTTCAAAGTTCAATACATGTATGTACAGATTATGGAATTTAAATGAAGGAACCAATAAAGTTTTCAAAAATAGAATGCCTCCTTAGTTTAATTATTTTTCTGTTGAAACAGTCACTATTCCGCCAATTGTTTTTTCATTTATTTATTGATTAAAATTTTATTAAACATGAAAATCCCAGAATTGGGTCAATGAAGAACAGCATGTAAAATAAAATGGGTTGATTAAAATTGGAAATGAACATTGCCAAGCTGGATAGAGCATTAAGCGAGCCCAGAGGGTCTACGAGGCCAAAACCAACATGATGATTTGAATAGCTAGATTAACGTGGGGGAAAAATGTTTCATCCTGGACCGCGGAAATGCTCATTATTTTAAGTGCTCAATACATGTAGACAAAAATTGCCTTCGGGGTTTCAACTGTGCAGTCTTTTGCCAATTCTTTATATGTAGGCATGTATACAAAAATTAGTTCCTGTTAAATTCACAATTCCCCCCATTTTTTGAGGTAATACGCACAATAAATAACTGGGGTACATATCGTATACCTATATATAAAAATTTCGGCTTGAAGTTTGTTAAATTAAACCTACTCCAGATTCAAACCCATCTCGCACAATTATTACTGATAATTAATTAGCCGATAGTTTTTTGACTGGTTTTGTGTATAGTGTAAAGAATTTACCGTAATGCCTTTGAGGTATTCTACAAATCAACAAACAGTTGCCAATTAATATGTGAAAGAAAACCTTTGTACAAACGCATTTTCTATTTATTATTTAGTGGCCCTCCCGAAAGCACACAAAAAACGGGCGTTTTTTTAGAGGGGGGTAATGTTGTCAGTCTCCTTTGGGAATTGGACCCGGTATCCATTTGATTATATACGTTAATAAAGGCCAAGAGATTATATGTATATGAGTACAGTGTAAATGAAATGAATTAGAGTGATGTGGAGAGAAGGAACGTGGGAAACGAATTGCTATAGATATGTATTTATACATGCACTCGGCGACTCGGCTTTACATGTTTCCATTGCATTTGGATTTTGAATGAGACAGTGAGATATTGATATAGCTTATAGCGCATGATGGAATTTCATCATCATTTCATTCAACCAAGGAATCCATCCTCATCTTATGTCGTCATATATTGCAAGGACATGATTACAAGTAGCGCTCTAATATTTGGCTGTGGAGTTTTCCGATAAGAAAACTTACAATTACATGTGCAGATGCATTTATGTATAGGCTGTGCGAATGGAGCTTCAGTCAAATGTGCATAATAAATCGCATATGTTGAAAAATACAAATACAAGTCAATTTCCCTAATCAATTTCGTCTGGTTTAGTACAAGTCAAAGTTCGTTTTTCAACAAGGAAGTATAAGCAGAAATTGCTATACTAATATATTGGATGTGTGTGAATTACAATCAGTTGAATTATTTATTTGATATCCTTATACAATAGCACAGAAAAAAATTGTTTGATCGATTTGAGCGGTCTGGAATTAAATGCAGACGTTTGCGGACGTCAATTGCAAATTAAAAATGAGGATTTTTCATTAATTATGATAATTCCCGTCTGGCTCAGATTAGAGAAAATATAATCATTAATTATGTGTGCATTGGCAATTGAGAACGAAACAAAAAAGACAAGGAAAAGACTTCTTGGAAATTGTCATTTGCACTATAGTAAATAATCAAGTCTATATAACTGTGATAACATTTTAGATGAATTTGTCTCGTTCCTTCCTGCCTTGACTCGCGGACGTGTTCATCTTTTGTAGTTTAAGATGACCCTGTCAGCATACTTTGTCGTTCGTTCTATATACAATAAAATTCTGAGTTTGTTTGTGTCTTAAGGTTTTACAGCAAATTCCAGTAGTTGAGTGACGCCTTTGGAATTTGGTATTTAAACTCACGGAATTAACTCAGTTGGAATGGAAGCCCTGACATCTCTCAACAAGTCGGACCGCTTCCAATTCAATCACTCACAATCTCTGTGTCTTCTTTCATTTATTTTTTACTCAATAAATCCGCTTGTAAGTAATTTATTTAAAAAACAATTACCTAATAATGTTTGCCTTCCAAATTTGTATTTTTGATTGATTTTCTTTGACTAATATTTTCCTATCCGTGAGTTGGCTTTTTACCCAGTGTCTCGAGTTTATTGTGAGCATCACTCCAAGTTTTAACACAATTTTGTCTTCTTTTTCGGGATTTGAACTGATTTGATTTCCACAATGACAATGAAGATCTCCCCATTGTTTTGGCTGGTGGAGACTGCTGTCTGCTGCTCGGTTTTCCTGAACCCTGCTGAAGGTCCTAATAAGTTTTTTGGTTTCTGTTCCACATTTTCCATGTCTTCCTGTATGTCCTTCAGGTTCTAACGGTGTTGCAGGTCAGGATGGTGCTCCAGGTTCTGGCGGTCGAAATAGTGCACCAGGTTCTCCAGGTCCTGTAGGTGCTCCAGGTGCTCGAGGTTCTCCAGGTCCTGTAGGTGCTCCAGGTGCTCGAGGTTCTCCAGGTCCTGTAGGTGCTCCAGGTGCTCGAGGTTCTCCAGGTCCTGCAGGTCCTGTAGGTGCTCCAGGTGCTCGAGGTTCTCCAGGTCCTGCAGGTCCTGTAGGTGCTACAGGTTCTGTAGGTTCTCCAGGTTCTGTAGGTCCTCCAGGTCCTGTAGGTGCTTCAGGTTCTGTAGGTCCTCCAGGTCCTGTAGGTCCTCCAGGTTCTGTAGGTCCTCCAGGTCCTGTAGGTCCTCCAGGTTCTGTAGGTCCTCCAGGTCCTGTAGGTGCTCCAGGTTCTGTAGGTCCTCCAGATCCTGTAGGTGCTCCAGATTCTGTAGGTCCTCCAGGTCCTTCAGGTTCTCCAGGTCCTGTAGGTCCTCCAGGTTCTGCAGGTGCTCGAGGTTCTCCAGGTCCTGTAGGTTCTGCAGGTGCTCGAGGTTCTCCAGGTCCTGTAGGTTCTGCAGGTCCTCCAGGTCCTTCAGGTTCTCCAGGTTCTGTAGGTCCTCCAGGTCCTTCAGGTTCTCCAGGTCCTGTAGGTGCTCCAGGTTCTGCAGGTGCTCGAGGTTCTCCAGGTCCTGTAGGTTCTGCAGGTACTGTAGGTGCTCCAGGTTCTGCAGGTGCTCGAGGTTCCCCAGGTCCTGTAGGTCCTCCAGGTTCTGCAGGTGCTCGAGGTTCTCCAGGTCCTGTAGGTCTTCCAGGTTCTGCAGGTGCTCGAGGTTCTGCAGGTCCTGTAGGTGCTCCGGGTTCTGACGGTGCTGCAGGACGAAATGGTTCTGCAGGTCTGTAAAGCCGGGACCTGAAAATCCAACGCCCGCCCTCAGTTCATGTAGTGGTATAATTCTAATATGCAATTGAATATGTTTCTTCTAAAACGTTAAAGTGTTTGTACTATAACAATCACTAGATTTTTCTATGCGCATTTATCTTGAGTCTTAGCTGTAGGTCAATAGTATACATTTTTTACTTTACTGTCTTTTGAAATTTTGAAATAATAATACTTTACCTTTTGATGCTAAAACTTGTACTGTCTGTTCTAATAGAATGTGTCGGAATCTCATAAACAAATTTCAAATAAATTCACAAATTGTTTGTGTTCAATTTCTTCAGTTTTATCTTTTTGATAAATATGTATTCCCAATTTTTTAGGAGCTCGCTTCGCTCCCTCCCGGGGAGGGCCTCCCCTGACGAAATGGCACATGTCCGTTCGTCTGTCCGTCCGTCCGCCTGTTCGACGATAACTCTAGAACCGATTAAGATTTTGATTCGGGGTCTTTTTTTATTGGGATTGTATTACTTGTAATTCGGATGAATTCGCAGACTGGCACAATCAGAATACTCGTTTCGGTTTTATCCAGGTTTTTTCTGGGTTTAACGTCTGTTTTATTAGTATTTTTTGTTCTTAATCGATTCTCAGTTAAAAAATCACGAGGAATCCGAATCCGAAGTCAAACTGTAAAATCTCCAAATTGAAAACCCTGAATTTCGTGTTTTTCGGAGTTTTTGACCAGCTTTCAAACTGTTTATTGTTTCTGTGGTTAAAGAATCGTGAGGAATACAAATCCGAAGTCAAACTTTAAGAAATCCGAATTAATAGCCCTGAATTTGCTGTTTTTGATCTGCTTTCAAACTGTTTTTTGTCTCTGCCCATTCTGGTGTACAAAATCTTGAGGAGTCTGAATCCGATGTCAAAATCGAACAAATCCGAATTCCGAATTCGGCGTTTCACCCTGTGGATTTCGTGCAATTTGAAGAAAATTCCCGGCCATGCCCGAACCACATTTTTGGCCATTCCTGAATTTCCGCGGCCATGCCTTCAGTGTTTTTGTTACGCTCCCTTCCCTTGGTTTGGACACTCAGTGTATACAGTGATTTTTATACGCATATATCACATTTATAATCTCGAATCGTTTGTCTTCTGTGCAACAACATGACCATTTGCCATTTTGAAAGCCAATCCTGCAAACATCCTTGAATAATATATATACGTTATGCTCGATTGAACTCACGTCCGTCGACGGTAGATATTTTCAGAATTTTGATATTTACATATACGTGTTGCAAGAGAAAAGGGATCAGATAGATAATAGCCATTTCGGTATGCCTGTCCCATATCATTTACATTGTTTTCTATGGCAAACTTGTAGATAATACCTGTCTGATCCCTTTTCTCTTTCAACGTCACATATATAATTCAATGTATCTCAAAACAGTCATAAATACTTTTGGGGTTTTTTATGTTTTTCCTTGACTCTAAACTCTATAAGTATACCTAATTCTATATATTGAGCGGCGCGGCGTTGAATTTATTGTCATCAGGAGATGTGTAATATATATATATGCTGGTTTTCTTTCTTTTTTCTTGTGCTCAAACAAACTTTACAATCGTCATCGCGTGACCATCACAAATCCAAAGTTTTTAAACACACACGGAAAGTATAAGTATAGTTGAAAACACGAAAATTAGCCATTAAGGTTATTTTTCTCATCGGCACGGATTCCTCGAGTTTCTTTCTTTGTCTCCTCTCTGCGAATGCGAACGCAAAAAAAAAAAAAACATTTTTGGCACCATACTTGCTTCACCTGATCCATAAACCTACTTTTGCCATCTCTTTTCGTTGGAATTTGCATGCGGCCAATGTCAAGGCTAATGATCATCTCCATCACAGTCGACAGCAGCAAGCCTCAAATATACATTTCAATAGATATCCACATTGACAATGAACTCAATTGTTTACATGGTATGTGCTATTTGAATTTTGCCTATATATAAAGCAGGTTTTAGTTTGCAATTTATTCAATGAAGCCAAAGGCATACACAGAATTCAAAATTCTCAACTGTTTCACAGGTAAAAAGTGTCCAGAAGAACATTTGTTTTCAAAATAAATGTAATTTTGCTTTGTTAATATACGCGAGGAGAATTTGAAAATATTTTTTTTTTTGTGTATCTTCACAGATCCTTAAGAATTTCTTGATCACTTTTGGAATCCCTCAAAATCCGCACAGGATTAATAGAAAATGGTCAGATCAATTTCTCTGTGGACTTTTGCAGTGGTCGTGATTGTGGCTGGGACGTTGACGCTTTTCGTCGTTGCCGATACACATTATCATGTTTACTTGAAGAGACATCCAGCCAAGCATGAAGACTCTGCAGAGGGAACTTCCCGAGGAGCCGCAAACCGATTTGAAGCAGCAGGAAACAACAACAACAACGGCTGGAAGCAACAACCATATTCGGCTAAGGAAACCCCGAATTATCAGACTCCAGTTAATAGGCCATCGCATTATTATAATAACTACGATGACGGCGGTGAGTCCGCTTCCATTCTCGGCTGACGAGTGACCAAATTGAACGAAACCCAAAGCCCACACCATACACAGCAACATTTCCTGTCTCACATTGAAATAAATATCGTCGGCTAAGTTCCATAACCGTGTATTATCATTTGACCTCGGAAGGCGCATATATACTGCACGTTAGCATATATGAACGCGCACGCTAATTCGCCTTCTGGGGCCAAATGATAATAATACATAAGGGATTATGGAACTTAGCCGGCGATATATTTGAAAGAAAACATTCGAAAATAAACACTGCGCGCTTTATTTGAAATCTTATGAAACGAATGATTGACGCTTTGGCGATAGAAATGCATGAAAACACGTTTAGAAAACACATGCGTCGATTTAATGTGTACTTGTATATTTGTCATATTTTTACACAAACAAAAAAGGGATTCCAAAAGCATTGCATACTGCATTTAATTGAATTAATTGTAATTAATTAATTGGGAAATGGCGGGAGGAATGGAAATATATATATATATATACTGATACAAATCCAAGCCTTTACAAATGCCATTAGTTGTATACTGTCCATTCGGATAAAAATAATTATTGACTTTTTTTGGAGTTGGCGCGGGCGACGATGAGATGTCCTTGGAATTTGGAAGCGAATTTAATTTAATTGTAGCCGAGGAAATAAATTTGATGCGCAGATTTTCTGAAATCAAACAACAATGCCAATGGATGAATGGGAAGTTGCGTCGTCCTTTTGTTCAAGATATGATGGCTCCTCCATCTCCATCACCATTTTGGTCTGCTTCTCCTTTTTCAAAGTGTCCATCGGGGTCAGAGTATTGTAATAATAATTGTTCAGGACATGGACATCCGGACTCGGATTCCGCCTGGAACAACAGGTGAAGCCCAAGATCAAGAGTATGACCAAAACACTCGTGACCAAATTCATCCAGACCAGAATCCCAATCGTGTAGTCTTCACCCACCACCAAACTCTTAAGCTCCGTCGTCATCCCCGAGAAAAACTCCCCAACGCTCCTGTTCATTCAAATTACATTACGTTTTCCGTTCATTATATATACATATATCGTCTATTAAGGTGGAAAACGAAGGATAATCATTTGGCCCCAGACGCAGAATATGCGTATGCGCATAAGGCATATTCTGCGTCTGGGGCCAAATGATTATCCAAATAATTAATCGTAGCTGTCTCATTTTCCACATCCGCATTAAAACAAGTAGTTCATTTAAGCGTTTTAATATCAATGTATATTAGGGAAAGGAAATATTGGACTCATACGTCAATTGACCCATGAAAAGCATGTGAGTCCGGTGACCGAGACTGTTCGTCAAGAGTACCATCTTAGTTGCCAGGGGCGAGGAGTCCGATCCTTGTCCCAAATTCACCCAGAACGCCAGAATGACAAATATGACCATGAACACGGGAGAACTCTGGAGGGATTTCATTTCCGTATTGGTATTGGTATATTTCACACACACACCCACACACACTATGTATATATATATAAAACTCACTGGTCAAAGATAATACTTTCAGAGAAATTGTTAGGTGGTGAAAGGACAAAGGAGGAATGTGGAATGACGAAGGAACCCCACACACACAGAAGAATATAACATAAGAGAATGTTGGGAAGTGGGAGAACTTTTGGAATTGTGCTGGAGATTTGTGGGAATTTTAGAAAGGAAAGCAAAGATTAATTGTGTCATGACTCAACACGTTAAGCCAATACATGTATATACTGTCCATTCAGATGAAAATGATTATTGACTTTTTTTGGAGTTGGCGCGCAGCGAGGATGTGATGTGATGTCCTTGGAATGAGGAAGCGAAACCAAGGTAAAAGCTTTGACGCTTCCTCATTCCAAGGA
>JAIUND010002975.1:0-18488 GCA_034699125.1 Gisinianus flammeolus | reverse complement strand
CCGTGACTTCATTGTTAAGGTTCAATCAACAACAATTAATTATTAATAGACACTGTTTTTGTTTTACTAAAAGTTTTAGCATTTTATTTTCCAAATGATTGCAAATGAATTCAACACAGAACTTAAGTTTAGAGCCAAGCCATCGGGTATGTGAAATCAGAAAATATGACTTTCTGATTTAACCATTTATACTTGACGAAGACCGAAGTCAGAAATCAGATCAGAAGTCAGACTGTGATTTATACTCGGTTTTTTAAACTGGCGGTTCACGCCTTCTGATTCAGCTTCTGATTCTCCTTTCTGATCTGACTTATGCCCGTACTTTTATACTCTCTGATTTGCACAAAATCAGAAATCAGATCAGAAGTTACGGAGTATATACTCACCTTAAAATGACACAAACTTTCGTATTTATTATTATTTGTAAAGTGTGCGGTATAAGGCCATGGATTCACACATGCATACGAAAAATGCATGGGGCTATGAGATTCAGATATATTAGGTTCAGAGTCTTCAGATATCATTAAACAAAAAGACAACAAAGTTTTTACTATCTTGATCAAGTCACCACTCATATAAATATATACATGTACACTAATTTTAGTGATAGGTCAAAAGATCAAAGGGGTTTTTTATTGAGTAAAAAATATATAATATACTTTGTTTTGTAAATACATCTTTGAATCCTTAATAAATCCGATGTGAAAGGCAGTAACAGTATAGAGTATAGAGATTATATTACTTTATACTTTAGTTTACCAGCGTCTGAACATGGCTAAATACTTACGTAAACAGTTCATCTTTCTTGTACATATATTGTATATGTAGCAATTTGATAATAGTTCAAATATAATAATTCAAGTTATATATATATCTATAAAACTGTTATTTATAGTTTTTCATTTGTGTATTAAATACACACTGTATTTACATATAAGACTAAAGAGCCAAGAAATTTTTTCTTTATTAGATGTTATATATTATTATAATGACATTATTATAATATAACTCTATATAAATGTACTGCGCGTGATTGTTTTAATTACCGATTATAAACGATTCGGTATTATTATTTCATGTATAGTAAAGCCTATATGTGTGTAAGAAAAACACCTAAAGAGACTAGTGTGTCGCCTCAGTCGCCTGTACATAAAAAATACATATAAACGAGCTACCAATTTAAATATATCGTATATTATATTTAATTATATAATAATTAATAATAATAATAATAATATTACTGTTGGAAATATTTTGGATTTTGGTCCTACCTCGTTAAAATAATAATACAAACTTTTAAACGTCTTTAAACATTAAAGATGTTGAACGATTTTTGTTTTAAAACAATTATAAGTTCTACACTCACTACAGTCCATCGTTTGTGGCATTACAAAATATATATATATACGTGTATATTGTTTACTTATGAGTAATTTTATTGCTAGTTGAACAAAGACATGAAATATGAAAATATCATATCCAAAACTTTGTTTACATTTACTTTGCACAGCACTTTTAATCATATATGCATTTTTTACACAGGTCGTACGGAGACTGTTGGAAGGGATGAAACACGTCGAAGTCCAAGAGAAGCGAGAAATTCGGTTTGATTCTTGACACTTGTTCGAAAGTACGAGGCTCCATCGTCATTGTTATTATTAGGGTTGGTTTTCATGCTACCATTTTTATGAGACTGACTACTAGAAGCACTGTACAATGGTACACGTTGGATGACTGATCTTGTATCTCCAGAACTTTGGAAATTATTAACAATAGAGACTGTGGGAACAATATGCTCAAACAGGCTGGAAAATAAACGAAAAAAAATACATTTTATTTATATTACACTCCCATATACACGCATGATATAAAGGTATCTTTGACTCAAATTTATGGTCTCACATTTCCAATCCATCGTCGGAGTCATCAGGATCCCCATCAGTCTTTACATTCTCTTTGGTCCGTTCACGATGATGATGATACTGTTGCTGTTGATTGGATGGTGGAAATGAAGACTGTACTGATCGTGGATCTCGACGACGTTGATCTGGACGCTTCATAAAAATTGGATCTTCACCTTTACCAAGCTTGTAAATTTTAATTTCCTCGACTGTGAAAGATTCAAAATAATTTGGAATTGGTCATGTGTTTTTCATTCACAATAGATTTATTGTCACTTTTATGCAAGTTGGGAAGAAAGTGAAAATTACTTTTGGTCATATCTGGGAGACGTTGATGTTTTTGTACATGATGATCTTGGAGGTCACTCATACATGTAAACTTGAGTGCACAGCATAAACATCTTTCACCACTTGTGAGTACATGTTGCTGAAAAAGTGAATGACCAAAAGACAAATTGGTAACGTCATACTATAGTATGTAGTTTTGAATTAAGAATACATAGAAGTATTACAAGTGATACAAGTAGGTACATTTAGAATTTTAATTGTTTTCTTTACCATCAAGTGCCCCTCCAAAACTTTCATGTCTGGTACAGTTTCCACGGGCATTATCAGCATACAAAACGAACACATGACATAGTTTTTTTGATGAGTCTAAATAAAATATAATCATAAGTTTATCATAAGGTATCCAGATTATCCTTGCACACCGAGAACAGAAAACATGTCGAGATATTAACTTTATCTGCAATCAGTATTCTTCGCGTTCGAATACTTACTTCTTCAAAATGTTTAAAGACAGAAGTTCGGAATGATGACTGATAGCCACAAATATCACAGGAATACGGCATATCCAGACAAGGGTGAGTGTAATGCATGTGAGTTATCAAGTCTCTTTTATTTCCATAAAACAGTTCACATATTTTGCAAGTAAATTCATGGTTTTTCATTTCATGAGACTAGAATCAGATAAAACAAAAATTCTCATTTTACATGTCTTTCATTTACCTCAACAATTATTATTGGACAAATCCTTACAAAATATTATTTAATTACATGTTTCACGTGGATAGAAATAGAGTCCATACTGGTTTTCTTCATGCAAATATAACATCGTAGATTTGACTGTCTCAGAGGATGACGTCTTTCCCGAAGTATATATTTTCCAGTTGTATCGTCCAATTCAATATGTTCAAATAGATGAGAAATGATTTCAGAATTTTTTCCTATACGTCATGGACAAAATAAAATGAAGTTGTGTATTAAATACGATTCAGTTATAAATGAATTACAAAAGATTCAATTACATTATACATATATTTAAGTAGTTTACTTACGGAATACTTTTGGGCAGGCTGTACACTAAAAAAAAGAGAAATAATTGGACAGTACATTCACAATCAAATACATCATCGACATTATATAAGGGAAAAATAAATTAAAAACAAAATATAGAGCAGCTACATGTCATATGCATGCAAATACAATTGTATTGTGCGTATGCAATCTAAAATTGTCAATGCCAGCTCAAAATATTATGGGTACTTAAGTATAGTAAGTAGTAAGTACATATGTATTATCAACAATATATTTAAGTACTATTTATATTAAGTATGTATTTCATATTATGACGTATACCATGTGCAAAAAAATAAGTATATATATAGTACTCCAGTTATTTAGTTAAGTCATTTTGAGTACAAAAATTATTTATCGTCAGAAATAGTCAGAATATATACATATACACAATGCAATATATATATGATGCAAATATTATTGGTAATTTATTACCTTGACATGCACATCCATTTCTGTGTCAATTTTAGGTCGATTAAACCGCCGTCGTTTGTAAGGCTTTGGGTCATCAGAATCAGATCTTGGTAACCTCTCACCGTAGTAATATTGTTGGACACTTATATTTTCACAAGTAGACGACAATCCTCTACTGCTATGCTCTGGTCGTAAACTTGGTAGAGACCCCATTTCATATATATTATATATGTTATGATGTAAATTAACTTTAAAATTTATTTTTCTAGCCTATAGGATATTCTAATTTTCATTTAATTGAAATATCTTTTCTCTTCTCAATTATTTAATGTGTTTGTGTATATATATGTTGATGATCTTTTACATATATAGTTGGACGCAAGACGGAAGCTATTAGATTGATATAAATTGTTTTTTTAATTATGTTGTGTAAGTACTTATGTTTATGTTTAATTAATGTATATAACATCAATGATGTTTCTTTTTGACGTTTTTTGGATTTCGTTTGACTGTGTAAAAGTGTATAAAAGTATATAAAATTAAAAAGGTGCAATATATAGCATTTAGAATATCCTATAAGAATTATTTTAAAAAACAAATTGGAATTAATACATAAGTATATATATTATAGTACTTCGTCGGGGTTAAAGCGATCAAATAATGTAAAATTTAAAATAATAAAATAGTATATTTTGAGATCAAACACTATAATTATATTAATTTTGAGAAGACACTTTTGTTTCGCTCCACAAAATGTAGTGAAATATTTATTTGTAAATTGATGATATTGATGATTCTACATAATATTCTCTTCTCCTCGAGAAATCTCGGACAGATCTGAAATTTGATCGTTCTAATTACAAATTGTAAGTTGCCTCTCAATGTATATGAAACAATGCAGACACTGTCACTTCATCCTTCCACTGTGTACATGCATACACAAGTACATGTATACTTTTTTGATACAAACATTAAATGTTTCTTTTACACGCACTTTTGTAGTCGAATATGACTACTGATACACTGGAGCAATGAGCAATATCTTCAATTTTTTAAATTGTATTTAAAATATGCAAATTACATATATATGTAGTATATACATATTATGTACACACACGCATCATCACGCAACTTGACGTATCTGCTATATATTACTTCAAATGAAATTCTTTTCTGGTTTTTTAATTAGAAGACGAAAGAACACTATATATACCTATATCACCAGAAATTAGAAAGAGTCTTCATAAGAAAAATACGGACCTTAAATACTCCCAGGATCTCACACAATTTCGATATTATTGTGTAATTAGTTGTCATGAGTTATGTTGTACACTTATATACATACATAGTATACAATATAGACCTACTGTCGGATTTTTAATAATTGAGCCTCCCAAGGATAGATTTAGGAATTCTTGCCCATTTCAAATACATTGAGTGGGAGGAGCTACGAAGGAGAGAGAAAGGCTCAATTATTTTTAATCCGACAGTATATTATAACTTATAGTTCTTTAATTGTTTGAGATACTACAAAACCAACCTAACCAACCATAACAGAATAAGTCACTAATGTTGCATTGAATTAAATTACATTTACTGTTTATTTTACTATGTCATACGTATTAAAACAAATATGTACTTGTAATTTACAAGTTGAAAATATGTAGCTTCTTTAAGGGTCAATTTTGATGTACGCACTTTTTTTCTCGGTATACTGTACCATTGAATTGAAACGGTCTCTTGATCTATGCCAATATAAAATGTTTTAGTGAAATAAAATGAAACCTTTTTTTAGGACTCGCCAATAAAAAATAAAATGAGGTGTTTATACGTACTTAATTGAAAAACGAGACATGATGGTCATTACCATTAGAAATTTATTAAAGTCTTTTTACAATTCTAATTATTGTTTTCACTACCAACAATGTCGAGTCAACATTATTTCAATAAAAAATGCCGGTACTGGATAGTATGTAAGTAACACAATACTTATATAATAATTAAAAATTATTTTTAATTAACATTAGATTCGGATGTAAGAGATGTAATAATACTAACTCTGTCAATTATATTATCAGAGTACATTTTGCAATTAGTCGAACAAATACATTTTGTATTCAGCGTGAACTAAATTAAATATGACAGACTTTGTATAATTTATACACACATTTTCTCCTTTTTCCTCCCATTATGGGAGTCCCATATTACTTTTGCCGAAATTCAATAAAACAGAGTTGATGGGACGATATAATTGAAAGTCATAATATGGTGTAAATTGACAAATTTTTTTGTACTTATGTATACTTTCTTAGTTTCAATTTTACACAAAAGGACTTCAATAATATGCTTCTTACATAATCTGACATGTATTTCACAATAAAATAGTGACAGTAAAAGATATAAATTTTTAATACGAAATTATCTTGATAATAGTATGAAGTGTACTTTAGTGTACATGTACTAATTGTATAGTGTTATGTTTTTATATTTACATAGATACATTCATTTATAAGATACAGATGAAAAAAAATTGAGGAAAAAAACTATAAAGAAAATCTTATATTTACGGACATTTTCTTTCAATCTGAGATTTACCAGACTCATCATACTCTTGCTTTGAAATCCATAACTGTTGAAAAGATCCAAGTGATGCTAAAATTGAACCTCCTATCCATGCTCCGAATCTTCTCTCACTGGATCCCGTTACAGCCACGATTTTTAACCTCATACTCTGTTAAACAAAAGACAATCAATTAAACAATGAGTCTCCGTTACGTTTGGCCACCATCAACGGCCTCTTATCCAAGAAGTACAAGAAAAACTTACCGGTGGTGTTTTAGCTGATAAATCTCTATTAAGACGTTCTGTGAATCCCTGGAGAACAGAGTTTCCTCCGGTTACAATGACGCTACCGTATAAAGCCTGAAACGATTTTGAAAGATTTTATTTTGTTCTCTCGCCCCTTCATAAATACATCTAGAACATTTTGTACTTGTCAAAGCCAAAACTTACTGGTCTCAGATCAACGTCACACATCCCAACAGATGTGGTCACAAGATGACCAACTCCTAACATTGTGGTTCCAACCCCTCTTAAACCACTTGGATCAAAAAGTGGTTCTGCAAAACGGATTCTTTCAGTACCAAAGTCCTACACAGATACAAGTAATTAATTATTAGTTATTTATACCTACTTGCAGTTATTCCAAAACATTAGGCAAAGAAATGTTAATGAAATAAGAAATAACCTGATGATAACCATTCGGGAATTCATATTGAACTTGTGGCATGGTTTGAGCTGTTTCTTCATCATATGGGGAATCTAAATAAATTAAACATATACATAACATTTTAAAATAAAATAAAATATACGTAATCGAATGAACAAGCATACACAGTGTGCATTACACATACCTGAAACTTGACAAACTGTAGCTTGGAAATCTTGTACTACCTCCTTGACCATATAGTTATGCCAAGATTTAGTAACTTCTGGTAAATTTGGTTTTTTTGTCCATTTGGGTTTATCCATATCCCATACGGGTTCTTTTGCTGCAATCTGATAAGTTGGTATAATTTCATGGCCATTTTCTTCTAGATAATTTCGACATTGAGATGTAATAAAATCTCCACCCAAAGGACTTTTAACAATTCCTGAAACGGTAAATAACGTTTGGTAATTTCCTGATTTTCTATACTGTTTTGTGTCAATTTTTATAGTTAGTTAAGTTTAGAGTCAACCACATTAGTGCATTTGCACTAGTCTTACTGCAGGGACATCATCTATTAAAGAAGATAACTCTAATAGGATATGACATAACTATCATGATATTGTTCTACCTTGTGAAAGAACATATCCATCATGAACAGGAATAGCTGATGTGTGTGTAGCTCCACTATCAACAACTACACCAGTACTCCTTCCATTAGCAAAAGCAGCCAAAACTGCCGTTTTAGCAAGGAAGAAAGCAGGGACTTTATATCTTGAAAAAAAAAGACAAAGAAGAACATATAAATATGTTACATTGTTACAATAAATGAATTACATTGTAGTTTATTGAGTGTGTTGACATAAGCCGCATGTATACGACTTGGAATTAGATTTGAAATGTGGAAGTGAAAGCTTACTTTTCAAAGAAAATTTCCGTAAGTTTCTCTCTTTTATTTCTAGGATTCCATGGTGGTTCTGACATGAGTAGGGGATGAAATTCTGCCTCAGCATGAAGAGATTGCTTGTACACATATTCAACAACACTTTCAAACATATCCCAATCTTCAACTGCTCCATCTTTTAAATATGAAGCCAGTTCCATAGCTAAAACAATAAGATTTGTATTTATGTTTTAAAGAACATTTTAATAGAAAAAGTTTGGATTGAAAGCCATTATAGTAATAAGTAATGCACTGTCGAACCTTCTTTTGCTACATGGATATTTGTAGTGTCTATAGTATATTTTTTAAGAATCTTTTTTATATCAGGTGGCATGGACATGGCATCATCTCCGTTTGATTGTGCATCCGGAAATGATATTTCCTCTTGGACACCAACCATGGATGGTATCTCAGTTTTGGGTACATCTTCACCAGCATAACCCGCACGAAACGCAAAGTGACCCGGGTCAAAAACTAATGCTCCTACTTCATCTGTTCATTTTTCATTGTACAACAACAACAAAAACAAGAAAAGAATTCCAATAAATAATCATTATCATTTATATTTAAAACTTAAACAGTGTATATATAACATGTAACATTACACCATTGACAAGACAATGTTTTATAAAATGTTAAACACAAATTCAAAAGTGATCTATTATCAAATTCAGTAGTATTTACCTCCACCATAGACACCTCCACTCATTTTTGATTATAGACACTATTATGTTTGGATGAAACAACAGGAACGATTAAAAAAGTAAATGACACACCGGTAAATATATTTTGTGTTTTATTTCTTCCCCTTTGAATCTTTTTAATGTTTTTCCACTATTTTAATTCCACTAATCTATCCACCAGTGTTGTGTAATTATGGTTCTTGCTAGTGATAATTATTGTAGTGAAATTAAGGGTAATAAAGTGATTACCACGCTATGAATTCCCGAGTGAAAAACTAGTTATCAAATTAATTACACAACACTGCTATCCACTCTTTGGAAACCAAACACTTTTCATAACTCCTGCCCATTTTGATACTTGATGAAATTTTTATAGTTTTTCAATGCTACGAAATGGAAAAAAAAGGGACTTGGTACAAGTCCCTTGGAGCATAATGAGTTGTGCTGTAAATGTCGATCTTCGACAGAATTGATATTTTTATTAACATTCCTTTTTTCCAAAAAGTAGAATAAAGGATAGCCTATATTGTATAGGTAGATATACATAATACAAAGTACATAAGATAATGATGTATATTTTTTATTACATTTTTTCGTTTCAAAAGATCAAGGCAGGTTTGTAGATGTAATAAGAGGAAAAGTAATGCAATGATATAATATATAATTTGAAACAAGTATTATGTATAAAAGATATTTTGTTATTGTTTGTATATCTTCGTTTGTAATAGCGCTTTCGTAGAAAACTCGTTTTTTAAAATATAAATCGAAGTTCATTAAAAAATACAGATTATATAATGGCAAATTACAAAATTTTCTATATTACAATACGAATAATAATAATATAATAATAAACTATTGGTTATTATTATTTGTAAAACTTTCTTTCATAAACATGTATAATATTTCCACATTTTCACTCTCTCGCTCTCTCATTACTATAAGTAAATTGTACCATATTTTATGCATTGAAGATTTTAACGTTGTATTTCATTTGGCTATGTAAACTATCATCGTCATCATTATTACTAATTGTCTTGGCTTGTTGTTTGTAGTTCTACTTGTAGTAATGATAATAAGAATTAGTAAAACCTAAATGTGGACAATTATATTAAGTACATAATAAATCAAAATATACAAAATATTAAACGAGAGCATGATCAACAGGTGCAAGGGATGTAAGATCCAAATCATCAAAAAATGGATGAGCGATTGCTGCCTTGGCACTAATTCGAGCAGATGGAGAGTAGATGAGCATCTTCTTTAGTAGATCGAGTCCTTGAGCTTCATTGGCCAAACGTGTTACTTGTGCCTCCAAATTAAATTCATTCCATTTGGGGAATGTCGCTTTGTAGTCTGGAAGTTCTGATACACCTGGCCAAATTTCCTCGGTTGGTGTCTTTAAAATTCTGAGACAAAGGGAGAAAGAGCATATGTATTAAATATTATACATACTATTACATACATGTATTTATTATGTCAAGTGTGTTTACTATTACAATTTCTACAATACAGGTATTGATTTAGAATTTAGATCGATGTGTACTTATGCATGATGGACTTTGATGGATTATCTATCTATTTCGATCATGTTTGGAATTTTGCACATAAGAAGAGTAAACTTACCGAAAGATTCGGAATAGCTGATCAATTTCCGAGTCTCCTTGAAACAATGGCTTTTTAGTTACAAGCTCTGACATGATACACCCGATTGACCACATGTCAACTGGGCAGGAATATCTAGGTGCACCGAGGAGAACTTCCGGAGCACGATACCACAAAGTTACAACCTATACATTTTGAAAATAATAGAAAAACTATGAGTTTATGAAAGTTCTAATGGAATAGTATCAGAATAATAATAATAAAATGAAGAGTATTCGTAATCAATTTACTTCATGTGTGTAAGCTCGTACTGGAACACCAAAAGCTCGAGCTAGACCAAAATCTGCTATCTTCAAATTTCCTCGTTGGTCAATCAACAAATTCTGAGGTTTTAAATCTCTGTGTAGTACTCTTCGTTGATGACAAAACAGCATGCCACGTAGAAGCTTTGAAAAGCAAACAATACGCATAACAATACTGTTTTATGTATACATACTTGGATTGACTACAAAATATTATTATTATGTTTAAACACAACCAGAATAAACTATTCATGTATTTAAAGAGTATATAAAATATAAAAAAATGAATCATTAACGAAAAAGGGTTCAAACTTGATGTGTTAAGGATTTGACTGTCGCAATCTCCAAAAATTTGCCTTGCCCATAACTGTCAATATATTTCTTCAAGTCCATGTTCAAATAATCAAAGACTAAGAACAATCTCCCTTCTTGCATGATCACATCTTGAAGGCTACATATTATAAACACAACAACAACATTATTTAGAGCTTTACTTTAAATACATAGTAAGTACATGTACATATTTACAAAAGTTTTAAATCATTTAAAAATTAATTGCATTGATTAATGATCCCCTCTTCTTTACCCCACAATATTAGGATGAACAGATAATTCTTTAAGAATAGAGATTTCTCTCAAGGCAGTCGGTGGGATTCCCTCATCCTCATTTTCAATACGTATCTTTTTGAGTGCAACAAACTCACCGGTCCTTCTGCTCTTACATTTGTATACTACACCATACGTACCTTAATTTATACAAACAAAATTCATTTTTAACTTAATACTATTCCTTCCATGAATATTACTCAATCATGTAAATAAATATGTAATTAGCAAACAAACTCTGCTACCATCATCATGTACTACAATATATATGTATACAACGGCAACTCTCACACACCTTTTCAACTTATATACACAAACTATATATATGCCCACACACATATATATTACACATTTAAAAGTTGTAATTTTTATAATTCTATACATGAAAAATATTGTCCACATAATTATTAATGTACTACTCACCTTCACCCAACTTTTCAATCCTTTGATAGTCGTCCATCCTTTGTAAAAAAAAATTAAGGATCGGGAACCGCCGTTACGAAAGCCCGTTAAATTTTTGTTCTCTCACACACACAAACACAAAGCACACAAACAACACGATACTTTTGAATTCATATAAGATGATGAAAATGTTTAAATCCAAGGGAAATTGTTCCTCTTTTCCGAAATCAATTGGGTAGTGTAACTGTAGTCATTTAGTAAATTAGTATTATTATTAATTAAAAAAACGAAAATTTTACACCGGAGAGAGATTTTTTGACTCTTTTACTTTGTTTACCAAATACTCAACGGCCGTCGATCCCGCCTTCATTCACATTGGGCTTCAGAGGTCTCGTCATGTAGTGAAACTCAATAAAAAAGTTGAATATTGACACATGAAAAATGCTTTTTACAATTTAAGTAATAAACAACCACATTTAATACCTATATAGATTCCAATTTTAATTCAGTGTTCAATATGTAAATCATTTATTATTAGTTTATTTAGGCACAAGAAATGATCTTTGAAAGAAGAATGTCAAGTTATTTTACATTAATTTAATTTTTTTTAATTATCTATTTATGTATGTAAATTATATATTGGATTTGCATTTATGTAATGCAAAACGTTTATATCTAGGTAAGATATTTTTGACAGGCATTCGTTGTTGTTTTAAAATAATCTCCTGTGCGAGTGGAATATTTACAGAAATGACTATATTTAATATAATTCAAGATATTTACATGTAATATAATTCGTGTATGGTATGGAGTCAAGTATGGAGAATCTGCAGAAAATTGTATGTACGAAAAGAGTGAGAAGAGCAAATTAAGGGAATGCTCTATATCTATATCTATATAGTCTATGGAATGTGACAAGTGACAATGAGAAGTTGTGGATAATAAACCGAGATAATATTTTGTGAAGCTATAAGTATGTACGTAGCTTGCATACATAGAGTTTGACCTTTTTTTATTACTCGGTTTACAACCTTCGATTCGAAGCCTTCGCTTTTCTCTCTTTCTCACTCTTTTAGTATCTGTCACTCATTTCTCTCTATTTTTTTTCATTGGTTTGACATACGGATTGAGAGCCAAAAATTCTGGCACAGAATCTCAAGAATCTTAAAAACGATAATAATGTATTAAATATATTATGTACTTTGTGTATGTATTCGTGTGTGAAGCTCGAAGTGTTTAGTTAATACATGTACTAAATACGAAGACTTCAAATGTCAGAATTTTATGTAAATTGGAGTATTTAATTGACATGTAATTTAGAATGAAATTGAATAGTTTGCATATCATTCAAAGTGTTATTGGAAGTCGTGTAAATAAATATGCATTTGGGTAAGTAATAAGTAGATATACTTAGGTAGTGTGACTAGTGTGTGTTGTAAATGTATCATATAGCCCTGAATTTGTGGAAATTGGACATGTCCACAAAACACATACATGTACACTTTCCTTAGGTATACATATGCGAATGACGTTTTTTCGCCACACACAAAGTTCTTCTTTTATTTATTTACCATGAATAGGTTAAAATTAGGTAAGTATATGTTTAATATTGACTAGCCGGCATGGAGCATGGAACATGTAGTAATTTGTAAAACGGGACCCCGAATAATAATACTGCCGTCATCCTCTGCGATATTCTTCTCCACCTGAAGATCCTTTGCATACAATTTCCAAGGTACTTTAATGAATAACCATTTGGTCACTACATGATCCGTCCCAATTGTCTCCAGTCGGAATTTCCTTTTCATACATCTTTTGAGAATCACGTTGATTTTTGCTTTGGGTGTTGTGAATTTCACTTTGATATTTATAATGTCATTCGTCACCCAAGTGGAGACGGTGAAACCAAAGGATTTTATTCTGTAGCCTTGAGTGGAATTGGTCGTCACGAGTTCTCCCCTATTTTATCATTATATATATATATGGCAAATACAAATAGAAAAAAATTAGTTTAGATACTTATACTTACTTCCATTGTTCCTTCTTTATTTAATATATAAATATACAAAGATGTGGTCTTTCAATTTACCCCTTTTTGTAGAGTTTTTCCATTTTGGCCGTGTACTCTACCATTTCATTGGTGAAGTCCTCCTTTTGTTTCTTGAGTAGAACACTATGTATCCGGAACTCTGGAGTCTCCGGCAGTGCGTCACTTTGAAAATTTGGCAAAACTGGAAGTTTTGGCAGTGGGGACTCACTCGATGAAGCATCACCATTCGTCATCTTTGAAATGACACCGTAGATTTGTAAAAATGAACCCATTTTGTTTTTCTCTCTCTCTCTCTCTCTCTCTATAATATCTTTGATTTCAATATAGGTTTATGTATTTATTTTTTCACTACTTCCTTCTCTGGAGAAAACTGAGAAACGTTAACTAGTTAATCCACTTTTTTCTTTTGTATAGTTATTTCATTATATACATAATTACAAAATATTGGAAAATTCTTCCGATGCAACACATTATAAGACACTTTAATTTAGGAATATATATTTGTTGTTGTTGTTAATTTCTTTGTTTGCTTGGCTTGTAGTGAACGGACAATAGAAATGTAATAGCAGTAGTAAGTATAGGTACTTAAGTACTAAGTAATAAGTAGTAAGTAAGGCAAGAGAGGACAGAAAGGGAGATATCTTGTTCTCGTGTACATAAATCTGCACGTGGAATTGTGAATAGCCGTGATGACAATGTGATGACACTAGTGTTTGATGGTTTCTGCCCGCACACAAGTCCGTGTTTTTTAAAAGTGATCAAAACACTGGACAACTGTGTACGTCGTCCAGACCACTGACCACCGTTTGTATTTTTTGTGGTGGTATATGAAAGTAATAGTTGAATTTGAAGGGGAGACGATCGTCGTCGTCGTCATATATATGGAAGAAAACGGATTCCCTTGGAATCCCACTGCACCAACTTGAATCGTGTTCAGAATCCTAATCGGCTACAACTTCAAGTTTAAACTCACATGTCTCAGTCCATTATGAAACACACACAAACATATCTTCTCTTGTTATACTTTACCCCGATCCCTGGAAAATCTGGAGTTAGAGAAAGAGAGAGAGAGAGAGAGAGAGAGAGAGGAATGAGTGAGAGAGGGAAAGCGAATCGAGAGAGAGAGAGCTTTCCTCCACAGTTATTTTTTATGTATATTGCAATATATTATTTTTTTCCCTCAATCTTCTGAGAATTGGAATTCGGCACTCATTCTGATTCTGGTTTTGGTTATGGTTATTACTCTGCACCGCATTGCACTTGTCTAAATTTCCTGTGTGCGCCGTCAATGTCAACCGAATCCCGCACACGGAATCCAACAAAGACAAAGAAATTCCGTTAATTTTAGGAGAAGAGAGAGAGAGAGAGGTCAGCCAGGTCGTATGAGTATGTTAAACACAAACCTATACACACACATATATATATAAAACACATACATAATTAAATCTCCAGCATCAACCAGACAATGCTAACTTGCAGTACATTAAATTTCAATAATATTTGAATGTGCTCATTTATTTTTCACAAGATCCACAAATACAAACTACAAGAATTTTTCCGTATTCTTCATTGCTTTGTGTACTATTTTGAAGACCGACCTTATTTATAGAGCAAACAAAACTCAAAAGAGAAAATCTAAATCTCAATTGAGGTACCATTTGATTGATTTGATAATTTAAGACATAAATACAGGTTAAATACAATACAATTATAAGGTCATACCATGTTCTTGTTTTTTTTCGTCCTTTTTCCAAGTATAAATTATCGCTGTACTTTCATTTTATGTATCCGAAATCTGAGAATAGTGCCCATCTTTCTTTATGTGGAAGTACAATGATGATGGGAATCACATACGGAAACGGCCAACTAAGAAAATATCTGTATAGTTCTCTTCCAAAATGTTATAAATCCTATAATAATGGATTATTATTCTATTGAAATTCAAATAGAGGAGTTGTGTAAAAGACTTTCTGACGTTGTTCACTTTGTAAACTGGAATTATAAATGAATATAAAAGTTCACACTTTCACTAAACACATTGAGAAAATCCAAGTTATTGGGACAGAAATGAAGGAGAGAAACAAGATTAATGGATATTTAAAATTTGCACTGATAATTTCGAGTGTGGGAGTGAAGAAAGGAATGAGTACTTACTGCAAATATGCATAATAATAATTTCTGTTGCGACTACAGTAATACACTTCAACGTTTAAAATTATATTATCATTACCTTTCCCCACAGGAGTTGATAAATACGAACACGAACTCTCAGAGCAGAGAAAGCGAGAGAGAGAGAGAGAGAGCTTTCACAATACAACGTAGACGACTTTGGGCATACAGCCTTGTGTTTTGTGTTCGCTCTTATCTCGCCATTGTTTTGTGGTTTGTGCCTGCGAGAGAGTTCTCACTTTTTCCCTTCCACACTATCAAATACCTTCAGAATTCCCAACGACTTTCTCTCTCTCTCTTTCTCTCTCTCTCTCTCAAAAGTCATAAACTCTATTGATCAAAATGTATATACCATTATTTTACTGACACAAAAACAATTGACATAGGTAGGTATGATGTGTCTACATGTAGAAAATCTACATACTCATTTTATTGTAATATGTAAAACAAGGATTTGATACAATGCAAATTATTATGTAGCCTACCCTGGTCACGACGGAAAAAGGCATCATCATTTTGAAAATTGAAAAATATTTGTTCCTTCTAACTATAGACTTAATTGAATTAAATATAGACATAAAACTAATAAGAGTGCTCTGTACTCTGTTGTTTCTTCCAACATTAATTTTCTTTAGGTACTTCCATGACCGTGTTTCCGTATTCTATACATAGTATTTATATTTTATATAAATACAAAACTTTCCCTGTATTTCCGTATCGTATCATTTCACCCACAGCAATCCCGCAACAACAAAGGACCCTTCAAATTCTGATCCGACAAATTCCAATTGTAATCTGAGTAAAAGCAGGAGGGAGAAAAAAATATACGTTTCAGGCAGAAAAACACAAATAGAGTAAAAAGTCCACTCGTAAACTACAGAGTGTACTGTTTACACAGACTGCAGGTGAGAGTGATGTGGAAGTCTACACTCCTACACACTGTGAATTAAAAATTTAAAAAACCAAAACAAAATAAAATAAAAGAGAAGAATGGCAAAAGGTATAAGACATGTGAAGAATGGTGAAATTGTGTGGATTTTGGATTTGAGCTTGGAGATTTGAGTTGCCACTGATTTTTGGGATTTTATGCGTCTACAGAAAAAATAATGCGTACATGACCGAGATTGTACATGGGTACGTAAGTATGTACGTATTTTTTATTTACATCATCGTCCATTAACATTTAGCAGTCTGCAAATTTATTCGCAGCATTTTCTGTAGTAATAATGTGTGGCCGTGTGGCCGTGTGTACGATATGTAGATGTACAACGAAAAAAGAAACGGTCTCGTACGAAAGTGTTGGTGGTGGAGAAAGTCCCAGAGAAAGCATGAGAATTCCTTTCACACATGTTTTTTTATATACTGTTGTTTTTTTGCCTTCAGGAATGAATTTTCGAGACTTTGGGTCGGAGTTTGGAATAACTGAGCAACTGATTGAAACGATACGGAACTTTTTTCTCTGACAGATTTCCTTTTTTCACACGCAGACGAATATTATTATATATATTCTATATGTATCCTTACTCCTCACGCATACGTATGCTCATGGTATGATTAGTTACAGTTACATGTATGTACGGTAAGTATAATGTCCCTACAAAATAAATTATAAAGGAAAGGGCTTTAGACTAATTCCCCCATTAATCTCCACAAAGACAAATACCCAGATTTATTTATGAAAAATGAGTGTAAGTATTTTGTGTTTTTCTTATTTCTTCCTTACGAGCCACGTGTGAACCGCCCACACCACCGCCGCAAAGGAAATTAAGCTTTAATTTTTTTAATCAAGATTAACATTTCAACCTTTTCCTCTCATTAATTCAGTCGAACGTGTGCTCATATGGTACATATTATGAACAATTGTCTGAATTCTGAATCGTTATATGCTAGCTAAATGTTAATGCCGGATGAAATCATATATTGAAAACGTTCAACTAACGCACATTAATCATTAATCATTTTTCAAATCCCGAACGCGTCCGAATCTTTTTCGATACCTTAAATGTTAGATTGCATTTATATTTATATAAAAAAAGGATTTAGTCGGACAAAGAAATACGCATTTCACATTTACTAGGTATATTTTGTACGGTAAATTCTAAATGACGTTCTATTGGTTTAAGTAATATTGTTTGTGGACCTTTATGTGTATGGTGCGTACCTGTGTGCAACATTGAAAAAAACAAATTTAGCATTCTCTTTTATTATTATTTTATGGTGACGGTTGAATATGAAATATACATTTGTTCCTATGTGTATTCGAGAAATAACCTGACGTCTATATTTATGACTGCATGGATGAACAATACAGAATTTAAGAGACAGTGTGTGTAAATATGTAAGTATATAAATTGTGAAAGTCTGGTGGAATTGGTGTTGAAAGTACTAAATAGGTATCATAATAAAATATCATAACATGAATGAAATTTACAGTTTCTGTCCCATCAAGCACTGTGATTGTATGTGTATGTGTATGTGTGGTACGCATCATAAAAACCCGTTCAAAAATATGATTATTATTTCTATACAGTGGTTTCCTCCCCTGACATTGACTTTTTACACCGACAATTTGCAAGATGAAAATGGGTTTTGTGGTAAATTGGCGAATGTCGTGTGAGTGAGAGTGTCGACAAAAAAAATGTAGAGGTTTTCTCCAGTTTTCTTCAAAATATAGTAATAATGAATATAACAACTAAGATATATGTACATAGAGTATTTCATTTTCATCATAGTACATGATTCCCTGGGGAATGGGGAATTTTCCTGGGAAATCGCGCGGCAAATTTCCCCAAATTATAGGGAAGACTTTTTTTTGTGATATCTGCGAGGAGTAGTCTACGAGTAGTGCATGA
>JAIUND010002974.1:0-18496 GCA_034699125.1 Gisinianus flammeolus | reverse complement strand
TCTCCATGTGCTGTTGTCTATAAGTATGCAGAAAAGTGGTTTTACAGAAACGGTCCCTATTCTGGCGGAGAACCTCATATGTGACATAATAATATGTATATACTTTTTCATTCTATAGCTTTCGGAATGGCGTGAAAATTACAGGTAGCATTTGTTTTTCCGTAGTTTTAATTTGTCATATTTACTTCATTTAAGTTATTTAACAGTTGATGGAATAATAAAATAAAATAGTCTTGGATTGTATGTATGTACACAATATCTAGGAACAAAATGAAGATTGAAGTATGGACATTTCAAGATCCCGAATCGCATTACATTATTGGGAGTGTCGTACTCCATTGTTACAATTTTATTCATCATATTCATGGTATTGAAAGGTAAATTAGTGATTATCTCAAAAATTGACCTCAAACTCCTATTTTACTCAAGTCTTATTGATATTAATGCGAGGCAAAATTCATTTTCAGTAATTACATTTGGGGCGAAGGGGTTTTTCGGGGAAAATTAATCTATGAATATACGTTCGCGTATGGTGCTTTTGGATTCGGACATAGTAATCAATTCAGGTTTGTACAAAGTATTTATATCTGCATATACAAAGAAAAAGCGTCATACTTATTTATATTGAGTGCACTTTACTCATTTAGAAATACAGAGTGTCCGATTTTCGAGACCGTTTGCCATTCCATGTTTCCCCGAATTAAACTGGATGGAGATGATATAATTGAAGAAAAATTTAATACCATTTTACCATCTCGTTTAAAGTTAATGACAATGAATTCTTTTGTATTGGAAAAAATGAAAGTGCCCACAATGCCCAATTATCCACAAAAGGGGAAAGAAAGTGGACCAAATGAAAAGTCGGTTATAGTACCAAAGGCTGTCACACTTCATCAGGGTATGCATATGCATATAAGTATATAATAGGCTACAAAAATATGACAAACATTTCCAACTCATGTATAGCTTTCATTTCAGTTATCGTGGATATAGTTCATCCCTCTCTTTAAATTTAACCAGTTGAATTTCAAGACGGCTATCCTGTACACTGTAAAGTCAATATGGCAATTCATCAGACAGAAATTGAAGCGGATTTTAATGAATCATACGGAGATTACCTTTGTATTAAAGTAAAAAGTAGAAAAACATAGGTTATTTATAAAATTTCATATGGTCACCAATGGGCATCATATTTGTGTATACATATTTTTGGATGGAATTCTATATATAGAAGAGAGAAGACAGACTTGACTTTTGCCGAAGACTTGTGGATGGTCGACGGGAAGACATTCGAGAAACAGAGCAAGTCGAAAATCATTTCACAAACATTTCTTTTTATCTCTGTTAAAATTGGCATTAAGTATTTTATCAAAACTGACCAAAATTATTGTTTAAATTTCGTTTAGGTATGCTTCAGCGTTATTTCACCAACTCCCTAAAGATGAAATTGAAAATATTTTAAATGCACAAACAGATCCTAGTGCAATGAATTACCCAAAGAGTACCGGATGTCACACTATGAGTCACAAATGCGTTGTCTACGACGACGATGAAGAATTCCTGGACAAGTTTCCATCCTCTGATCGATCTTCTGGATACATTGGAAGATTATTTGGATTTAGCAAATACGAACCTCAAGATGAAAGACCAGATTTCCCATTGGATGCATTACAGGGGAAAAGAAAAAAACATAAACCACAATTAACTATGAGGCTCTGGATTCGATTCCTATGGAGTAGATGTGGAGCTTTTCTCACTTGGCTCCGTCATACAATCATGCCTAAACTAAAAACACAACAAACGGTTAATAAATATACAAATAATAACTTTTTATTTCAAACGCAGGTCTTATATCGATACATATAGGTATAGCATTTAGAATATTTCATACTCTTTTCTTGTGAAAGCAGACTCCGGAAATTTCCGTAACACTACCATCACCGGAAGTATCCACCACAAATCTATTTGTTTTATGGGTTCAAGAGGACCCTCCAAAAGGTTTGACTTTTTCAGATATCATCTTAACATATTATCTCCTGCTTCTTCACCTCTATATAACAATCAAAATTAAACAACTTGATTTGATTCTAGGTCCATTGAACGAAGAGAAAATTCTTCGACAGGAGGCTCACAGATTTGGATTGCCGACTGAGGATGAGCCTCCAGAAGGAATAGGAAAACCTCTAGAAGATCAAGACAGTGGAGAAGATGACAATGAAAATCAGACGGAGAAGAATAATGTACCGAATGCTTCATTAAAAGTTAAAGATGGTAAAGGAGATGTGACAGCTGATAAAAAGAAAGCTTAATGACCACTAGTACTTCACACACTTCTCCATTATACACTACAGTTTATAGTACATGAGAGATTAAAAACAACAGACAATTGGAGAATTTTAACATTCACGTGCATTTTTGCTGTTTTACTTCAAACCTTTAATAGTCGCTCATATGATGAATATTGTTGTTCTTGTTTTACACTATATTATTATTATTATTATACTTATGTATTTTTAGAGGATAATTTTTTTTTCTTGTGTGAAAAGTCTAACTACACACTTTACATTGACAAAACTTAAAATGGTATTATAAGAACATTGTTGTTTTGAATTCATAATATTATAAGGAGTTTTCATGTTATATAATTTATAATAATTACTCATAATGATAGAAAAAGATTGTATAGCTACAAAGTAATTGTTTACGTAGCCTTAGCACGAATAGCAGCACGTTTCCCTGTGACTGCTTGAAATCCATGCTTAATGCTGGCAACGGAACATCTAGATCCACAAGCCTCACATTGAAGGAAGAAAAGACGACTGTCTTTTTGAAGCAAGGTGTTTGGAGAACGACACGTGTGACATGTCACGTATTCCTGGAAACGGGTCAAGATTCAAGATTTGGATTACAAATCATTCTTATTCTTATTAAAATTTGTAATGTATAATTTAATACATTCGACAATAAATTTATTACTGATCGAGTACTGATGGATGGACCAAGAAGACACAACTTACTTTAATATAACGCCTCAATACATTCTCAATCTGCTTCTGTTGAAAGCGTCCTTTGATGATGAGTTGATTATTACCATCAATGGAACCACTAGTTCCCAACTCGGAGAGGAGAAAGTCGAGTAAATGTTTTTGATGACGATGCAACCTGCCATAGTACGAGTTATACCATACAACTATTTTAGCCTTGTTTTCACATCATTAAAAATTAAAAGGTAATATTATTTTGGATTACTAACAGTAAAAATGAGAATAGATAGATGTATAAATTTATAAACATACATTTTACATATTTCCATGAAATTAACGAAACTCGTCTTTTTCGTTCCAACACGAACAACTTGAGGTGGTCGCATGACAAATTTTTGCTTTGTACCTGAAGCCATCTCCGGATTTTTGAGGCGCATAATATCGAATACACGGGTTAAAAGTTCATCATAGGTGTAATCTCGGTCGGAGCCAAGCCACGTTATCTTCTGTGGTCCAGTTGTCGTGACTATGTCCTCGTCTCCTAAAGATTCATGCATACAGGTACATTAGTTAAAATATTTGTTTGTTTTTATCAATTTTAAATAACTTTTTTTATAATATTGCAAGTCATTTGTTTTCTCACAATGATACTAAATTAATATTATAATTTAGATATCTATTAGATTTACTTTCACTCAAGATATAAATAGACATAAATGTAGGTATAATGATAAGTATTATTTTACCGATTTCAAGTTCATTGGTACTAATATCTACGAGAGAGTCTAATCCAGTTAGAAGGCAGCAATAAAATTAGATACGAACACGTTAGATATTTACTAACAAGTTTCATAAAATATGTATATAAATACGTACAATTACCAATTGTACACAGACATATATAATATATTATTATTATATACATGCAGAAAAGCAAAAAAAATAAAATAAAACTTTTTTGTTTAATTTACCATCTTGAGGTTCTTCTCCAATAATAACAAGATCTGCATCATCACCCGCTCCTTGGACAAGTTCTTCGAAATCCTTCTTCTTCTTCTTCTTCTTTTTGGTCGCGGATGAGAAATCCATATTTAATTCCTCACCTTCTTCATCATTGAGGGCATTTTCTAAGTCGCCAATGTCACCTAAATCCTTCTTATCAACATCGTCCAAATTAAAGGTACCCTTCTTCTTTTTCTTTTTCTTGCCGAAGGTCTCTAAATCTAATTCAACCAAAATGGAATCTTCTCCATCTCCACTAGGCTCAACATTCTCCTTTTCTTTAGCCTGAGTTTGTTGGCCATTCCTGTCTGATGGTTGAGCACTGGAACTTGTGGTATCAAGTGCAGCTTCTAAATCGAAAGGTGTCTTTTTGGTCTTTTTCTTCTTCTTAAGTGAGGCATCGAATACCTATGGAAAATTTTTATAAACATATCACTATTAGTATATGATACAAATTCCATCATTATAAATCATCATTATGTCATATGAGTCATGTATTATTATTCCAAATTGGAATTTCCGCAATGTAAGGTAATTTCATTAGATCTTAATACTATATTTTACATATTTGAATACTAAAGTGAAAGGAATTATTCTATGTGTATACTTTCATACAAAAAGTCCCTTATCCTAATAATTATTATGACGATACAGTACTTTGACTGACTATATAATTGTAATTTTTTGTCTAAATCTCTAAAATTATATTATAATTCTTATATATATTTCAGCCACCTGCTTGACAGAAAAACAGCAGCAATGAAACATTTATTTAATACATGTAGTGAATGACATAAAAGACAACAATAAGTTAATGAAACGTACCTGTTCTTCGTCAGCCATGACTATGTTTGTTGTATGTACTTATAAATTGAAATTTTAATTAAAATTCACTTCAATAAAAATGGGACAAAAAGTGCCGACATGAGGTAAATTCTCTCCTCTCGTACTGAAATAATGAAACAGACGGTCTCCAAATAGGAAATATTGCATCAGAAAAAAATGCCCATGTTCAATGTTCGTCATAGAGAGACGATTTTTGAGCGTGTTCTGTTCGGGGATTTTGAAGTTGGTCCATATGTAGGAAATATTTAAAATAGCAAGAGCAAAATTATATTAATTGTTAAATAAAATCATTGTTCAATTAATTTGTTAAATAATCGCGTCATCATTTATTTAGAAAATAAATAATTGTGTCTTACTTCTTTGGATATATTGTCGTCATATACCTAATCACTACAGTAGTTACTGAAAATTGAACAGCTAAAGTCATAGTACACAATCGTTTGGTCAAAGCTGGATAGAGTCAAAGCAAAAAATGGGGAAAGATAAGCAAAGAACGAAAGGAGGTGTTAAGGTATGTATTTACAGTATTTACATACAAATAAATTATTGCTATTACTTAATTCTAATATATTAGATTAAATATATATATTTAAATTCAATAACTATTTAATCAAGTAAATATTTATTGTATTCACTAAATGTATGATTGTTTTATAGCCATCACGTTCTGATAGAACCGCAGAATTGCTATTCAAATCTCAGAATGTTTCCTTTGAAAGTCAATCGGTATTTTCAAACTATGTTCCTGTCATTTCTTTTGGTTGTGGAGGAGATCCAGACAGTATGGATTCTACATTATCACCAGAATTGCGCTTAGTTTTGAGAAAATTGAGTAAAAAGGATGCCACTACCAAAATTAAAGTAAGATTACATAAATTACATACTTAAAATATGCAAGTTAATGTATGAAATTCATTATAATAATGACCTTTTTTAAACTTTTTTTACGCAGGCTTTGGGCGAACTCTCAGAATTGTGCTCTGGAAGTCCAGAAACTTGTAATGAAATTCTTCAATATTGGCCCAGAATTTATTCTAGATTAGCCACAGACGATTCCAGGAAAGTTCGAGAATTAAGTCATGGAATTTTAGAATTGATAGGGAAACAAGTTGGACGAAATCTTGCTCCTCACCTGAAGTCTGTTGCTCCGTATTGGTTTTTAGCTCAAAGTGATATTTTTCCACCAGCCTGTACAACTGCAACGAATGCATTTAAGGTATGCATGTTTACATATATCTATTATAGGTATATTTATCTGCTGAGAGCTCTTTTCATCTAAAATTTTATTAATTACGATGCATAATTTCTTTTATTTTGTAGGCAGTTTTTTCAACTGAGAAGAAACAGACTGAAGCCATCACATTTTGTCAAGCTGAAATTTTTTCTCTCGTAACGGAAAGCTTGACAACGAAAGGATTGCAAGTCAAAACGAGCAAAGGGAAAAAAGACGGCACACAGGATGACGCATCGGAAAGTGTTGCTGATTTTGAAAATTATGATTTAAGAATGGTATATGCTAGTCTTCTAAGCCTTCGTAAATTGATAGAGATGAATATTGCAGAGGATGAAAACTATCAAGCTGTTTTAAATTTAAATGAATTTTGGGAACTCACAAAACACTCTTGCAGCTCGGTATGTACAAAAACAGTCATGAACATAATTCAGTATTATTTTACACAATCTGTTCATATTTACATGATTCATAAGTGTATACATTTTTTATTTTATGCCTACAGGTTCGACGACAGTTGTATGATTTGATTGCTACAATAGCAAATCATAAATCTACTCTGATTCAACAAAAATGTACTAAAGCCATTACACAGTCCTTGCGTGAAGAAAGTTCAGATTGCCTTCCATCCTTGTGGAATTGCTTTCTTGCACTAACTTTGCACTGTTCCTCATTTACAACGGATCCAAATCTAGCTAAATCTCAACTTATCAAAGTGTGTGCAAAAGCTTTTCATGGCAATGCTAGATCTTTAGGACCGTCCGTTTTACCACTGGTTGCTAAAATTGGAGTTGATGAACATTTTATTTGTCAATTTTTGTCAGCTCTTCAAGAAGGGTAAATTCATTTTTCCACATAACATCGATCAGTCACTATTACAAATACGAAAATGAAAATACATACTATTAAATTGAAAACACTTTTAAAATGTAATGTTATTATTCTATTGTTCTATTTTCAATCTAGGTGCAAAATAGAAAAAAGTCTAATGGAGAAATCGGCAATTTTGAGAGTGTATGCAGAAGGCCTAGCTTATTATATGAGTGTAACTACTGAAGTGTCTACAAAGTTATTAGATGAATTAGTCTTTCCATTCATCGATACATTGATTTCGTCTGGAATCGGTCGGGAGTTTGCCAAAACATTAGGCTCTCTCGTAAAAAACGAAGTGTTCTATGTTCGATTATCAGAATGGTTAACGAATGATAGGGAAGGTGATGATGGAAAAAAGTGGGATTCAAGAAACTGTGGTCAATTTATTGTTTCATTATGTGCTCCGGACAACAGTACTAAAGAAGGAGTTAAGAAAGAAACTAAAAGTGTGAAATTTCAAACGAATGAAGTTCTCGGAAGTGATCAACAAGTTCCTAATTACGTTGGACTTCCAGAGTATAAAAAAGTCCTTATAAAAACTCTGACATCAAAATGGCTAACTTCGTCCACCAGCCTGAATACGTTTTTGGTTTTATCTAGTAACTTTCAATGTGAACAATTTTACAATGATATAACGGATAGTACGCCCGTGTCAATCATTGATAGTGAAACTTTTACAACGTCCGATGATAAAGACTTGAAATTAAGTATTGTTCTACATTTGATTAAAGCCTTCCCCACAGTACCATCTTTCCTTGGAAAATTATCAAGTCTATTTGAGGAAGAGTATACTAACATCACAGACTTTAAAAACTTTATTGCCAAAATGAACGACTTTCAGAATATTGCATGTCTCAAGAGGTGGCTGAAACAAGACATGTTTTGTGGAAAAGTAAAAGACTTGATTATCAAATTAGATGATTTGGGAGATCAAGATTCCATGGTTGTTCTCAAATTTATCCTTCAAAGTCCTTCTATTTTTGGAAATGAACTCGGTGATAGTATTTCTCTTGCAATTTGTAATCAAATCAAAATTTGTGAAAATGCAGATGATAGATTTGTGAGCGATGTTTTGAGATTGATCAAAGGAATGATTGACAAAAAATCTGGAGAAAATCTGTGTGAAATTATGATTGGATTATGGGAGAGATTAGTACATTTCTCTATTACCGTAACTGCGACAGAAACAAAAGAACACGTGGATTATATGATTGAAGAATTTATTGCATTGCTACCAAATTCTCCTCTTTCAAGAGTTGAAGCGTATAGAGTAATTGCTGAAGCGGTTGATGGTGTCAAATCAATTGAACACATTACTATTTTAATCAATATTACAAAATCTGTAATTCATGATGTTGATACCATTCAATTCACCCCAAATTTCAATCTCCGGTTTGACAAGACCAAGATGGAAGATTTATTACATTTTATGAATCAAAGTTATTTTCCTTTCAAAAATTCGCCTCTTGGGTCCATTCTTGGAAACTTTGATAATATACAAGAACAATTCAAAACTGGTTTCCTATCACGCTCAATTTTTGAAGCCAAGCTTATGATGAAAAGTAATCCAGAAGATATCAATGATTTTGTTAATCCCTTGTTAAAAGTACTTTACGCTCAATCTGTTTGCCTTGTTTGGAAAGAGTATGAAGTGCTATCTTTGGAAAAAACTCTCCCCGAAGAATTATCAAATGAACTCAACGTACAAAATTCTCGTTGGCTGGAAATCTTAGCAGGGAATAAGTGGAATCGCTGGCGTGAAGATTTACTTGATCAACTCTTATTGCCCAATCGGGAAATTTTGCTCACAAGTAAAATTCCACTACAAGTCTTTCTACAATCTGCAAAGAAGATGGAACTAGTTTTAAATTTAATAGGAAAAACTAAAAACTTGACTCAGTTTATTCAAGATGATAGTGTGTCCTTAGAAAATGAAAATGCACTCCAATTTTTAGAGTCTGTCATAATCAATTATTTCATGGAAGAAAAAGTACATGATATCTCTATAATCGTTGACTATTTAAATATTCAAAGAAAAAATTATTCAAAATATTTTAACTTTGAAAAGCTATTTTCACATGTGGAACCTTCTGGGAAACAAATTATGCTTGCAATACTACAAATTGTGATTATACTATTACGAAGAGTATCCAAAGATGGTGGTGAAGATAAAGACGAATTTTATTCAATTGCTACATGCTGGATATCCGCCTGGCTCAAACAAGCAAAAAATCTTCCCACAGAACTCGACAAATTGACTTTGTTATGGATAAATAAATTAGCTACAGCAACTTCTTTGATTGCATCTTATGCGAGGACAACACCAAAATTTGCAACCGAGTACACAGAATTCCATGCACCCCAATTATATGTTCCTCTGTATTATTTGTTTCTTCAACTTTGTGAATTGAAATCATCCACGCAAGACTTTTTAATTGTTCGAACAACTGAACTTGTAGGAATCGCAATTTCTTCGGTTCCTTCAACAACACTTGCTTTTATTGAACCGATTCCATCTCGACTGTGTAGTAAATTCATACCTTTATTAGAGAATAAAAGTATTTCTATCAAAGTTTCTTCGTATCGAATTTTGAGAAAAGTCAAACCAAAAGCTACGACTGGTCAAGAAAGTGATGATTTACCAATTCTCCCTGTCGAATTAAATGACCTCATTGATAAATACAGTGAACAAATTTCACCCAAGGATATTCTTACTCTGAACGATGAAATCATTATAACTTACCTTTTGGGATGGGACTCCCTTCTAACTATGCACACAGAAAGGAGCAGCAGTGAATTTGCAAACTTTGTCAAGTATGTGCATATTTTCAATTACTATAAATTATTATGCACAAATTTTATACATCTTGATTTTTGTTTTTATGCTTATGGTTCGTGTCTTAGGGAACCTCATCTACTGCCGCAACTCCTCTCAATTTTATTCTTTCAATTGGTTCCGTTAGTGCCTGAGCATGTTATCAAAAACTTTTTTGAGACTTTACCTCGAATTGACCCAAGCGAGATTCCTCCGCCAGTTAGTCATTTAGTTTGTAGTGTCATCCAGAAAACTCTTCAATGTTTACCATATACTGTGAGGTGGTGGTGGAACCAATTGAATAAGCAGCGGGACAAGGTGGTAGTGGAGAAATTTATTGTTAAATATCTATCTAGTAAATTAACTACAGAGGAGCTGGGGAAAGTTAGTTGGGACAAATCCTCCGATAATATTACTGTAAGTATTTTTGTAGTATTTCTTCATAACATTAGATGGTACATTTTATATAAGTATTATTGTAATACTATTACATAATTTAATGGGTGTTAATGATTATATTTATTTGAATTTTTAATAAAGGTACATTCTCATCCTGGTTGCAACGAATTGGTTGCTCACTATAAGATTGAAGATACGAGAGTTTCACTGACAATATCCCTACCATTAAATCATCCTTTGGGTCCAGTGACAATTAAGATTAGCGATAAGAAATTACATGGAAAGTTGTCAAATTTATTGAACATCAGATCACACTCGTTAGCTACTGGTTTAAAAATGTGGAAAGAAAGTAAGAATTTTTTAATTTTTTTTTTCTTTCACAATTGTAACGACTCATTTTTGAGATAATGATGTTTTTAAACTCTCCTACATGCAGATTTTATATGATAAAAATTTCGACTACAAGTAAAAAGTAGTGTGTGGCATTGTATCAAAAAATTTTCAAGATCCTGTCGCGACAGGAAAAAGATTGAAAGAACTAAAAGATATTATTATTGAATTCACGTTCATTGCAAAATCTTCCCACACAGTTTATTCGAAATTCCACGGAATCCATCGTTATCTACACGTTTTCTACTACATCATTAATCTTTCCTCTCTTTCTTTTTCTTAATTATAGATCTGGATGAGAAATTTGCACACGATGAATGTGCCATATGTTTCTTCATTTTGCATGGCAGTACCAAAGCTCTACCCAAATTAGCGTGCAAAACCTGTAACCACAAATTTCATTCAGCTTGCTTGGTAAGAAACTATTCAGGATTTATTACTATATTAGCACTAATGGTGTAGTGGCTACACTGTACCCCATTTATGTCGTTATATTTTTTTGCACAAAAAGTTAAAATAGTTCTTTATTTACTTTTTACAGTACAAATGGTTTAGCACTTCGAACAAATCCGAGTGTCCTTTATGCAGAAACTTATGGTAAAAAATTCCAAGATTTTCGATTGGATGGGTGCTGGTGATAGACTCTCCTCAAGATATATAGAATCAAATCTCCTCAAGATACCTATACCAATTGAGAAATAATGCTGTCTGTGTAAATTATATTACTTGTATAAAAAAACTCAAGTTGTGTAGTCTGTTGAAATTAACTGGTACTCATTAAACATGTATAATTTATCATGTTTTTTTCTTATTATTACAGATTATTACTTATTATTACTACAAGCTGACTACATCTATTTCTTGATATTATTAGTACCACGTTTTCATATTAAAGTATTTCAAAGGCTTTTTATACTACCCTAATTGTTATGTACCTGACCTTATACTAGTTGTAATTTTACAATATTCGTTGGTTCAGAACTATTGGGAAAATAATAGAATAGTCGATAACATTTTAATCGATACTTGGGAATTCGTCCTGAAAGGAAAAGCAAGGCCTTGAGGAAAAGTACTAATTGTATCTATTTATAACGTGGGGACTAGCTTTGTTCCATATTTAACCCTAGCTATGACAATGTGTTGACAAATGTCAACATCCGCTTTTCAGCGAATAAGTTTCTTAAAGTTTCTATTAGAAATTTTGAGTAAAAAATCTGAAAACATTGGGATTTGTACAGAATTGAATTCTGCACATATTCTAATTTTTTCAAATTTTATTTAATTGTAGTTAAATTGTGAGCAATTAAAATCTCAGGCACTGAAAAAATATGCCATGCTAAAATTCAAAATTTCAAAAATCTATTCTCTTGGCAACCCAGATCACTACGGGAAAATATTAAGTGGCCGCTTGAATGCAAGCAATGCAAAATTTTGCGTGACGGAACCACTTCATTTTAGTACGTTTTTGATGTATTTTGAGATTTGCAGGTTTTAATAAGGTTTTAAGGGCTGGTATATAATTTACAAGCCAAAAGTTATACTATAAAAGGTGTTTCAAGTTAGGTAAAATTTGGTTTTGAAGGCAATCTGCCCCTTAATATAGATTTTTTGAAAATTCGAGATGTTGACAATTGTCAACGCATTGCACTTTGAGCAACCAAATTAGGATTGTCATAGCTAGGGTTGAAGAATTAGAGTATTGATGGAACGGTGCAAGTCTATGGATTGATTTAAATTACTGGTTATCTAAAGAATACTATAGGTACACGTTTACTAAAAATAAAGACAGTACACTGCACACAGAGTGCAGTATTTATTCAGCTTCCTCCTATATTAGTAACGAGCTAAAAATCGCACGGTATACTTGAGTAAAAAATAATTAAAACTTTTATTCGTATTGTATGGAAATATCGTGAATGACATTTTATGCACGTTTAAAATAAATCGTTTAAACAAGTTAAAATATTGTTTTACATGTTGTTTTGTACTTTTTGAGACTCATATATACAATAAAATTAGAATAATTATAATAGTTTGAAGTGATTTGGAAAACAAGTTTTATGCACAACGCTTGCACTTGGTCGAAAAAGTATGACCACCCTGACAGATTATAAAAAATGAAAATTTGCCAAAATATTGACATATATTTTTAAAATGTGTACGAAAGTCGTATATAAGTATAGCTGGTACTTCTGTAGTGTGAGAAGTCGCGTCGAGAGAAAAGGATTCGAGATTCAATTTTTTTTTTGAAGCATATATAGAAGGATTCATAAATTTTTTTATACATGATACCTATACACTTACAGCCTGTAAGTTACAGGTATGTTTTTGTAATGAATTGCTATATAGATAGAATAATGGAATATCATCATCAATTTTTGTTTCATAAATATAATAGGTATGTGGTATGTCATAGGTATAGTAAACTAAGGCGACATGTGTGGTTTTATCGTAAAACTCATGTAGTATAACTTGAATTGCTTTTACATCTTGCTATGTTGACCAGTTAATTTGATGCTCTTCACAGAGATCCCATTTGCAAGGTCAATCGTCTTCCCTTCCATCATCTATCGATTTTAATATTAAGTGGGAAATTATTTTGCATCCAAAAAGTCATAAAACTAGAGATGTAGTATAGACTAGACAGATATTGTGGAAACAAATAAACAGCAGTCTTACAGCACGATAATCCAAAAGGAGCTCCCTAAACTTTACAAAATCAATAAGCGTAAAAAGCATCTCAAAGATATCTCCGTCCAAGTCCCCTCTAGAGCTGAGCTGTTCAACAAAAGCCTCCATGTCAAAATTGTCTAAAACAGACTTGAGTTTCTCTTCCATGAAACTTGAGATGGCCTGAGAATATTCTTTAAACATTTCCTATATATAGTTTCCGATGAGGAAGAGGGAATCGGAAAAACAAAAAAAGGCAATGAATTAATAATACTCACTTCATACACTAAGTTATTATTAATAACTTTCTTATAATAATTATTAATAATACTTACAAAATGAGTATGCAAATTTTCCGTTTGATCTTCAGAGAATTCAGACCAGTATTTGTCAAGGTATTTAGTTTGAACCTGGTGGAATTCTTCATCTGCAGTTAAATGGACACGATATTTTTAGGGTTTGATTTCACAAAATCCACCTTTAAGGTGGATATATATACAGGTATGAATATAACAATTAGATTAGACAGATAACTTCGTTTACCCATTACGATGTCTTCGATAGCTCCAATAACTGAGTCAAAATAGGTTTGCTCTGTAGAACCTGGTCCAATATCAATGCAATCATCATCAAAGCAACTTGCAAACTCCTCCTCATACGTAGCTTGAGGATTTGTTTCTAAATGATTCAATTGTCTACTGAGGTCTTCAATTTCAACGTTATCATCTACAAAATCAAATCACAAAGTAATATATTATTATGCATATGATCGTTATATAGAAATATAGCTGTGAAAATGGATGTATATATAGTAAAAGTATAGTGATATTATAATTTTCATGTATTTAGAAAAACCTCCAGTTCCTTCTGAGTTATCTGCTCGCTTTGGAAAGTCTCCTATGCCTCCATCAAATTTCTTCCCATCTAATGAATCCGTAGTGAAATTCTGAATAACCGAAATTTCATCTGCCATATTATTACAATAAGTTATTATATTTTATATAGAGCTGAATCTTTGAGTCAATATGAATTTGAATACCAAATGTATCAATCAAGCGATAGAGAACGACAAATTTTGATTCAGTATTAACGAAGACGGAGACTGTGACAAAGTTTAATTTTGTGTGCCTAAATTTATATACTTTTGACGGATTATGAATCCTCAATTTAGGATTATCACAGTTTGCAGTTATTTTTTTTTCAGTTAAAACCCAATCAAATTCTGCTTTTGCAATGCAATGTCAAATACGAGGCAAGATCTTTGCAATAAGAGATGCACTAATAAATAATGAAAAAGTTCCCTAATATAGGTATACGTCTTATTATGAGAGGAGATTGTATCGACGTTACCATAGCAGCGATTGGAGGATCACAAAAAATGCCTATTCATGTACTATTCATGTACCTATATGTAAAATAAAAGTCAGTAGGTTTAACTTACTGCTACTAGCAAAAATTAAGACTTATACTGGTTAACTTGTCATTGCGAAATTGAATAACACTCTATAATTTAACTACAAAAGTTTCTAATTTAAATAATATCGTACTTTCTTAGTTTTCAACATGCACTTGTAAACTTTTGGCGAAATTCTCTCTTGAAATGCGCCTTGAATTCTCAAAGCATAGAAATGAGAATTCAGTCGAATATGCAGTTAAATTATTTCGTTTCTCCTCTCAAGTTGAGAGTCACATACTATACATTAAAAAGCTCTAAAGGCAATTTCATAAAAAATCCTCATACTAATTTTGCATGGATAATTACTCATTTATTCAATTATTTTAAATTATGTCATTTTAATTTTGTGACTATGTCTTCGTTTTCATGCAACGATAACTGCGCTGGAAATTTCTGCCTAGGTATATAGAATTCGAGAGCATCGCAGCAACAAAGATATGGGAACATGGAAAAACATTAAACGACTGGAAATATTTCCAACTTATTTATTTTTAATGTTTCCATTATTACCACTATCGTTAGAATAATTACGGTTTCGAAACGAGGCTCTATATACACTACTATTGAATAACGCGTCAGCAAAATCCTCACCTGCAATCAGTTATCATTATAATACGAGATAAGATATTTTTCGAATCTATAGGTATGTACCTATGTGATGTTACTGTAAGGGATTAGGAGGTCCCTAAATAGAATGGATAAAAAAATCATACACAAAGTTTGTATAGCAAACAAAAAACAAGTATGCGAAACCGGTGAATGGAAATAATTTTTTCTAAAACATTATAAGTATTTCACGTCATTCCAGTTTATTTAATTTAATAGCAATAAGCGCAATCAACATAATTTTGTCAATTGTATTATTGTCGTTACTTAAATAAGAGGGAAAATATGGAAGCATTCACAAAACGAAATATTTTAATTCTACTATCAATTAGTGTAATTGTGAATACTGTCAATGCAACCGACTCAGAAGAAAATACAGGAATTGTAGTGAAAGTGGCGAGTGGGAAAGTCCGTGGAAATGAAGGCTCGACGACTTTCACTCAACGGCCTTTCCATCAATTCAAAGGGATTCCGTACGGCAAGGCACTTCGTTTTAGGGTACGTGATAACAAAAGGTATTACATACATATTGCTTCAACACACACATAGACAGAGTAATTATGTAAAAAAAAATTTGCATTCTTTCTACATGCAGGCCCCTACAAAAGCAGATGGCTGGGATGAAATTCTTGAAGCTACAAGTTATAGTGCCGTTTGTCCTCAATTGAATTATGATTCAAATGATGTTGAAGGAGATGAATATAATTGTCTTACTATAAATGTCTTTACTCCGAGCGCCAGCGACAACGTTGGTAGCAAAATACATGTTCAAATATTTTCAAAGTACGAATAGAATTACATATCGGGGATTATTTAAATAAATCTCAAACGATTCAACATATTTCTGTATAGCTGGACAAGAAATTTCCAGTTGTCGTCTTCGTCCATGGGGGCTCCTTTCAATTTGAAGGTGGGAGTCACTACAGTCCAGACTATCTACTTGAGGAAAATCTTGTGGTAGTAACTTTTAATTACAGGTAAAATAATTCCTTCGTCATTTGTTACAAATTCTTAACCCAAGAATTACTCTTAATTCCTACCTTTGTTCCTCTATACAATTGCAGGTTGGGTATTTTAGGATTTCTATCTACGGGCACGGATGGTGTCATACAGGGAAATAACGGATTAAAAGATCAAGTTTTAGCTTTGAAGGTAAATCAAAGACAAACTGTTTACAATTCAAAGTTTATGGCAAGACTGTAGTTAACCCTAACGTGTATTTTCTATGTGTTTGAAGTGGGTTAAAGAAAACATTCACAACTTCAACGGTGACTCGGAGAGAATTACTTTGATGGGCCTGAGCTCGGGGGCCGTCTCCGTGCATTTACATATGCTTTCTCCAATGAGTGAAGGTATACAGAATTCCCGGCCGGAGATTTCTCCCCGATTTTATTATTGCTCTCATTCATTCTTCATGTGATTTGTTTGTTTAGGTTTATTTCATCAAGCTATATCACACAGTGGAGTTGCTTTTAGGTTAGAATCACATTCCACGTGAACAAAACTACTTTACCAAAGTTTCATGCCAAAGACAATCTCCGAGTAGTTGTGTGAAATATGAAGAATTCAAATCTTGTTTGTCTTTAGCCCGTGGGCCATTGTACGGAAACCAGAGCTCCGAGTTGAAAAACTAGCTAAATTGACGGGTTGCACAAATGACACAAACGAGCTTGTGAGGGACTGTCTATTGGAAAAAGATTTCAAAATTCTCGTGGACAAGCAACCAGCATTTGCAGATTGGTACATTGACCCTTTTATTATGAAATTTATTTAACAATAAATTAATTGACTTTGTGTGACTACGTTACATCTTTACAATCATATTCATTTATAATGTATATGTAAGGTACATTGACCCGATAGTTCCAGTAGGGCCAGTCATTGAAAAGGAAGGAGATGATCCAATTTTCCTCTCCGATTTCCCATTTAAACTCGTAAACGAAGGGAAATTCCAGAAAAATATCCCTTGGATTATTGGAGTGAATAGTCATGAAGGTCTGATGCACTCGGCGGATATTGTTCATAATATGATTCTCACTCGTGTCATTAATTTGGAGTGGGATCGAGCTGCTCCCATCACACTCCTTTACAAATACACAACAATGGATAATAATGCAACGTCCACAGCAATTTCAGACTACTATTTTCAAGGCGGAGACATAAATACGACAAACTTAGAGAATCTAACAAATATGTATTCGGACCGGTACTTTTTCCATCCAGCTCACCACACTGTGAAATCTCATATTAAAAATGGAGCCACCGCCCCAATTTATCTGTATTATTATGACCATCAGGGGGGAAAAAGTGTCATTAATTTTAATGAGAGAAACGCGGAAATTAAAGGTAAACACATTGCAACAAAGTATCTTGTTCATATACTTATATGATCCTATGGAAAGTTTACAAATTTGTAATTCTGCTAATGTACTTCAGGAGCGTGCCATTATGATCAAGCTCAGTATTTATTCAAAGTGGAAGGATTTGGAGAAATTCGGGAGAGTGATTACGAATTTTCAAAGGGATTTATAAAAAATTTGTACAGATTCATCGATTCGGGGTAAGTAAAAACATTTTTAAAGCATCATAACTATAGTAGGTATAGTTCATTGGTAATTGAATATAATTTGGTTACAGAATACCCGGAGAGCCAGAGTGGAAGGCTGTAAAGTTGGCAGATACACAAGAAGGAGGATCCTTGCCGTACAATGTGATTGGAAGTCAAGTCGGAACAATAAATGAACCGTTCACGGAGAGATTAAAATTTTGGGATTCTCTATTTTTATTGGAACTGGGGAAAGAAATTGACATGTCCTTCATTGATAGTATAATCAAAGCGGGTAGTCTGAAAGCTACTCAAAAAACTGAACTGTAAATTGCAAAATGCAAGACAAAACTGAAAAATCACCTTTAAATAAATTTATATGGTCATGTTATGAATACTATATTGTGTTGACATAAAATTCCACACAATCTCCTCCTCTCATCTTTACCAATATTGTGTTATTCCTATATTGTGTATATTCTGTTGACGGAGTAGAGGCGACTACTCACGACTATATATCGTCATAGGTACTTTAACAGCAGTTCATTGCAAGAGGCAAAAATGACTGAAAATACGTACAGCTTTTCCATTCAAAAGATATATACGAGGAGAGCCAGAAAGTTATGCAAAATGCGCAATAATTTTTGATTGGAATAAGATAGAGCAGAATGGTTACAGT
>JAIUND010002973.1:0-18510 GCA_034699125.1 Gisinianus flammeolus | reverse complement strand
CTTGATGAGTTGTATTTATAACGTCGAAGTCGGCATGATGAACCTTATCGGGAAGCTTTGATCTTATCTGATTCAATACCTGAACACCTACTGAAAATATAAATGCAACACATGATACCTTAAAAATATGTTAATCATTAGTATTAATTCAATGTACTCTATTCTTTTAAAACCATTCCTAGCTTGTCCTGTCACAAGTTAATGATGGATCCAAATAATGAGAATTCGGAGGATGATCAAGACCAGGAAACAATTCACAGAGTGTCTGTTGCCACCAGCAATCTAGTTGAACTCATAAAGGAAGCTGATACGGAGGAGGAGAAAATCAAACTCCTTACCAAATATCTGAACAAAAGCTACACATTCACAGATGACGGTTTCATAAATTCAGGCAATAACATCCTTCGAGTTCAATTTGGTGATGGTAAGCAAAGCAATAATTATTTATTACATAAATATTATACAGTAGTAGTTTTTTATTAAATTTTCAAACAACAAAACGATAGATTAAAACAAATTAATATTAATGTTTATAGAATTCCAATGGATAAACTCAACAAGTCCACGAGATAATTTAGATGAAGATGCACCTTCAAATCTCATCATATTTGACTTTTTTACACATTGTTGCATCAATTGCATTCACTCGATTGAAGATTTGAGAAGTGTATACAATGATGTGAATCCAGCTCGAATAGTATCATCACCGGACAATGCTGGGAAATTTTCTTGTGGTTTCAAAATAATTTCGATTCATTCTCCCAAGTTTACAACAGAGAAGGAAACCGAATCTATCAAGTCCTCAGTTCAACGTATGAAGTTGGACCACACCGAAGTTATTAATGATCCCAATATGATTTTGTGGAGTAAATTTGGAGTTTATTGTTGGCCAACGATTATGGTATTCGGGCCAAATGTAAATTTGTCGGAGGAAAATGGTGGACCAGGACCGAATTTATTATTTGTTCTCACGGGAGAGGGTCATAGAACCATTTTGAAATTGTTGACAGAAGTCTCTTTGAAATTTTTTGATGAGAAACTAACTCTGAATCAAGTTACTCAAGTATTAACTACTCTAAAAGATGCGCATAAAACTGGAGACTTGAATAAAGGAGCAATTACTGGTGATGGTGTTAAAAAGATTGATCAAGTTGATGGGTCTTCGTCCATGTTGAAATTTCCAGGTACATGCATGTAATTAAATACAAATAAGATTTCATTTTGAAACAATTTATCATTATTGCTATATGAATATATCTAACTGATGAAATGTAACAAATGACTCTTGCCTTCTTTTTTTCTTTTAGGAAAAGTCACAGCCTACCATGAGTTGATTTGTATTTCGGATAGTGGAAACAATCGTATTATTATTTGTGACTTGGCTGGAGAAATTCAGGTAATTTTTATTAGATGCTTTCAGAAAATACTCGAAGCGTTTTTCAATATTTTTTTTTTATGTACTTACTTGAGTTCTGTTTTATTTTTTGGCCTATATAGCACATAATTGGTGGGACGGATCCTGGATATCGGGATGGAGATTTCACCACAGTGCAGTTTAATAATCCACAGGGTACTGTATTTCAGAGTAAAACTATTTTGTACGTTGCTGATACGGGAAATCATTGCATACGTACAGTAAGTCAAAAATAATTTGCTTTAACATGAGATTGGACTCCTTACATAATACATATGACAGGATATTAATCATACTTCTTTCTTTTCTTTCACAAAGATTGACCTAGAAAAAAAAGTTGTGTCTTCACTTGTGCCTCCAAATGAAGTAATTGGTGAGCAACGACTCTCACTACGATCGCCATGGGACTTGTGTTTTTATGGACCGGAAGTGCTCTTAGTTGCTGCAGCAGGAAATCATCAAATTTTTGGATATTTCTTTGAACCAATCCCTCTTTTCCGTGTCGAGTAAGTTCATAAGTTCATATTTTCCCTTTTCCACGTTAGAATTCAATTATAGTCATTTGAATGACTGCGTGTACGTATGTGTTTTATTTTAATCGTTTCATTTATAATGGCAGTCATCCAGCAAATTCGTTTGGTTTGATTGCTGGATCTGGACGAGAAGAAAATCGGAATAATATGTACATATTGAAATCTTCATTTGCTCAACCGAGTGGGATAGCTTGTAGTCAGGGAATCAATGAAAATGATAAAATCATTTACATTGCTGACAGTGAAAGTTCCTCTATTCGCTATGTAAATTCTGGTGGTAGAGTCATGCCACTTGTGGGTGGAAGTCGAGATCCAGCTGTAAGTTTTACTATATCAACAAGTAATTTTGAGAGATTTTAGATTTGACGAGTAATGAGTATATTTTGACGTATGTACAGAATTTATTCTGTTATGGCGATGAGGATGGAGTTTCATATGATGTCAAATTACAGCATCCGTTGGGAGTTTGTTCTGGTTTGGGAGCGTCCAAGATTTTTCTAGCTGACACGTACAATCATAAAGTGAGTAAGCATTTGGTATTAAGTATTGACGCATTTAAAACTGACTTATAAAGCATCAATTTTCACGTTTTGTTTCTAATTGAAATAGATTAAAATGATAAATGTTGAAACCAAACATTGTACAACTTTAATTGGAGACGGAACAGCAAAAAATCAACTCGGTGTTTTTACAGGGTATGTGAAACCCAAAAGACTTGGACTAGCACATCCTTCATCTACAAATATTTCAAAAACTTCACCTTTAGCTCTCGTAAGTTGTTTCTTTTCTGAATGAACTTACTATTTACTAAATAGTATTTATCGTTAGTATAAATAGGAAGGCAATAAATAATTACGATTAGAGCAAAATCCAAGTGGTAATCATGAAAATTTTTATGCATTTCAGCTGAATGAGCCTGGTGGTATCTCAATCGACGACAAGTATGGATTTCTCTATATAGCTGATACAAATAACCACTGTATCAAAGTTGGACATCTTCATGAAAAGATTGTGTCTGAGGTTAAGTTTTTATTCATTTCTTACTTATTTATAAACATGACTAAATTGCACAAAATATTCGTATTATTAACCCTTTGATATTTTTGAAAACAAAATCCTTTAGTTAATCTTAAAACTTCCATCCTCTGAAAGCAACAAGACAAATCCAGTGACTCAATCAAAAAAGTATGCAGGGGAAAATTTTAATCAAGAGTACAAATTTGAAATTTCAAAAAAAGTTCGCAATTTCAATCTCATCATGAAGATAAACAAAGTACCTCGGAATTTTGAAGGTGGCAGTTGGAAAATTATTTGTCCTGTATTTAGTTCGAATCCCACTGAGAGTGGTACAGTCACAAAGACGATGGAGACGGATGATCACGTGGAAGTGACCTGTAAAGAAATCCCTTTTGTGCCTTGGATGAGAGAAATCTACTGTATTTTCAGCATTGTATTTTGTGGGCAATAGTAAGTTGATAATTCAAAGGCAAATATTTTGCTAATAAAATTAATGGACAATGATTTTATTTTATTAGTCTGCCTGTGAAAATAACTGACATATCTCATTTATTTTATTCTTTTTCAGTGCTTGCTACAAGAAAAACTTGAAATTTCTAATAAATTTTGATTGCAAAGGCAAGCTGGAGAAGGAGATTGAAAACCCCAATTTTGAAATCCAATTTGACTCCAACGATGAAAATCTGTTTGCGGAAACAGCCTGAGTCAACTATTATTATAATTATTAATTATTACTATTATTCTGTCATAATTTATGGCGAACTACAAACTTTATAGTATAAAGAACAAATGCAGTTAGGCTTGAGTGCGCAAAACGAAATTACTAATAGTCTAATAGCCAATCAATATCTAACTCTGCCTATATGTTGTGATTTTAAAGTGCTAAGTAAATGCTGCTTCCAGTATTATCGCTTCACAAAATGAAAAAATTATAATAGTTACCGTATTACATATTATAAGTCAACGACAGTTTAAACAAACACGCAATAATCTAAACAATAAAAGTACATTTACAACGTAAGGAAAAGTTGCTCGGCCTGAATATCTAAATACAAATAATAATGAATGACCTTAATAACTGACTGGACTACAGACTGAATCTCTACCAAAATTGTCTAATACACAACGCTTACAGCTTTCTATATATATACCTTAAGAATCGCATATGATTAGCAAAGATTCATGTTTATCCTACATATATAAACAATGATTATGAATATACCACATTGTACTTACGTTACCAAAAGTCTATATACGATATGAATATAAATAAAAACGGATAGAGAGATCTCTATTTAATGAACCTTCAAATACACTTTTGCATGTTTTTATTGACAATTGTCTGTGTTTCTGGAAACTCCGACCTTTGAACTTGAATATCCCTGGTATTTCCGCTTTCTCCCGTGGCTGGAGAGTCGAGGTAAATTCTACGGAAGTTATCACAAACGAGTGACGGTGGAGAAAGGGAATTTGATCTCGGTCACGTTCGAGTCTCCAATTGCCATCCCTCAAGACACTTGGATCAGCATCACCTTCAAAATCGAGGTGAATTTTATCATCAATCCGATTCAGTCTCCTCCAAATCTTCAACTTTCACCTCTTCCTTTAGGGATTGAAATTCTTTTACCTTACAAGTTTTTCCGAAAATATACAGCAGTGCTGTAACAGCACAAAAGTAAACGAGATGAGAGCGAAAGAATGAAGGGAAAACAAATGCATTGTTGCTTATGAAGCCCATCAAACTCAAACTCCCAACTATAACGTATGACGTAATTCTGCACAAATTATTTGTGATAAATACTATGAATTATGATAGAGATAAAAGTTATGTACACAATACATGCAGACATATATATACGTATCAGCAAATGAATCTCATGTTAAACAGATTTACTGTATTTTTGTACAGACAGTTTGTAAAATCTTTTTTTCCAGGTTTTTTCGAGCAATTGTTTCCTGAGTAGAAATTATATACTATGTGAAATCCCAAAAGTATGTGACTTGTTGAAAAATGACAAATCATGACATAAAAAAATATCTTATCAGGAATTCCTTTTGTTGACTCTTCTCTTATGAATAATTACTGTCTGACATGAAATGTACACCTCATGCTAAGTAGATGAAGAAGGCGTCACACATTTGTATGAAAACGGAAATAGTGTCAACGAGGGATTTTCTCTTTGCTGAATACCGATCGAGCATATGTAAATACACAATAATATATAGACATAGAATATCGAATCACCTTGAATCCGAGGATAAACTACAAAATAATACCTAAGTAATTATGAATGATATATTTACATATGCTTATAAAAGGAATGTCTCATCAACTCAGCTGGATTCATCATCATTTTTATCAGAAGAATGTTTTTGTTGCTATTTAATTTGGATTTAATCACTCATCTTTTTTCATAGCACTCATCTGTATACTGTTAGTCAATACGTTCATTGGCCAATGTATTAAACTAGTAAACTTTTAGCCCTCGCAGAGTATTAAAATCCACTAGCCAAACGAAAACTAAACCTTAATTAATTTCATTGGAATTTAGTCTGCTCCGTAGTTCTCATTGATTGAACCAGTTGAAATGGCAAATATCAATATAAATTTGATTCTCACAGGAACCTCTTTGGTAAATTTCAAAAATTTTACGCTGTATATACCTATATCAAGTCAAGCAAATACGGCTTAAATTGTTTACAAAGTAAATACCTATTTTTTTAACTTCAGCTAATTGGTTTCCTGTTACTGGTGGCAAGCTCCGTCTTCTTGGACTTTATAAAGCCCAGTGTTGAAAATTGTCGGAAATATATTAAAGGCCCTTGTGAAGGTTTTAATGGGTTGGCGGGTGCGGCATCTCTGGGGATCATTATTTCCATTGTCCAGATTCTTTTCACCATTTACGCTCTTATAAAATTGGTAAGTGAAGATTTAATAAAAAGTGTACAGAGATATTTTTGTACTATAAGAAAGAGAATTGCATGACGAAATTCCATGCACATGTTGTTCAATTTTTACAGAAGGGTAATGTGAACAGACTTTGGCAAGGAATTCACATTTTCATAGCTCTTGTCTCCATCATCGCATTCGCTGTCACAATTCATTATGAAAACTGGAAAAAGAGTGACCAGGAAAGATTTCTTGCTGCTATGTCCATTATTGATGCCATTTTTTCAGTTGCTGCCATCGTGGCGACATTTGTTATTACTAATAGAAGCTGAAGCTGGAGAAGAGTCTAGTATAATATACTAAAAAGTATCCTCGTTGTATGTATTAATTGTATTACTATGACCTCCCTTTGAATCAAACTAACCCTATATATTATTATTATTATATTTTTACTAATATCTTTTGTATAATACATTTATAAACACTAAGATTCCTCCTATAAAAAAAACTAACATGATAATAGAATAAAAAATCTTGTATAAAAGCTCAAGTTCTGTGCAAAACACTATATAGAAAAAATATTACTGTATTTATTTGTATTTTGTCTCTAAATCAGTTCATCAGACATTCAATACTGATATAACAATAAAGCTTTATACGAGGAAAAAGTAAAGTAAACCTATATTCGGATAGGCCCCCAAAACATAACTGAAGTTCAGTTTTCATACTTTTCATAGTATAAGAGTATTAGAAGAATGTATAAACTACTGCGGTGAGTATGAAAAGGAGAGAACAAAATTATAGGTAAATAATATGTAATTCGTTTGCAAAACAGTATAAAAAAATGAAAAAATGAATCAGCTGCATACTAATAATAATTTCAGTAGCATACAAAATCAAATCTACTCAAAACGTCCCTGCTACTATTGGATCTTGGAGGGTTGAGTTGGGATTTGTATTTTGAGATTCTCCTTGATGGAATTTGAGTACGTGTCGTCTGAGATATTTTGAAGAGGCGAAGTCGCCATTACAATAAGTACAAATGACACGGGTCACTTCACCCGTATGGACCCTTTGATGTTTTATCAGATCCGAATTTCTTGTGTATGCTTTGCCGCAATGACACATGTGAGGTTTCTCACCTATAAAAACACAAGGAAAACAAATTAAATGCATGTATGTAAATCACAAAAAAAAAACAATTATAAACTTAAACTGTACACATTATACTATAATGATTATAGTTTGAATGAAATTACCTGTATGTTTCCTCATATGGCGGCCACTTTTTCAAATAATAATAAAACAATTATTAAGATTTCTATTATTATCATAATAATAATAATATTATGTAGTGATAATTGAGGAAACAAAAACTTACAGGTCGGAAGATCTGCCGTATGATTTGTCGGGGCACAACTGACACTTGTATCTCTTCTCTCCTACAAAAAAATTACTCGCTCGTTTAAACGTTTAGACATATACATCATTTGTAAAATTATTTGTTATTAAATGTTTTCAAATCAAATTACCAGTATGAGTCCGAGCATGGAAGTACAAAATGGTGGAATTGGTAAATGCCGCATTGCAGGTTGGACACTGGTACAGTTTCTCACCTGCATAATAAAAAAAGGAAATTGGAACAAAATTAGTAAATATAATATAAAATAAATGTACAGATCGATTCATTATAATTTATAATATTATGACTGAGTCCATCAAAGAATGCACAAAATCACCTGTATGAACTCGCATATGTTCAACCAATCGTCTATTTTCTCTGTAAGCCTTGTCACAATGAGAGCATTTAAAATTTTTCTCTGGATTGTGGATTTTCTCATGACGAGTCACATCATACTTGGTCACAAAGCCAGCCCCACATTGCGAACACAAGTATGGACGAATATTGTCATGTAGTGCCATGTGTTTCTTGAATCTGTTTGAATTTGATATGTATTTTCCACATAGGTTACACAGCCAGGAGGATTTCCCTTGTTTATCTTTCACAGTCTGAACAACTTCTGATTGAGGTGCAGATGATATTGATGCGGTGGACTTATAATGTAGCCCCATGTGTAGTTTCAAGCCTTGTAATCGAGTAAATGTTTTTTTGCAAATTGAACAAGTATGAGGTGATGGCTCATGGATTTTTTCATGTTCTGACAACGTTTTGAGGAATTTGAACTGTTGTCCACAGGTAATACATTTGAATGGTTTAGTCTCCGGTGGAGCTGGAATAACTTTTACTTCCATTTCCTCGTCGTCACCATCACTTTCATCACTAAGACCGAGATCATCATTGGAACTGAAGTCATCACTAAAATGCGAGTCGTCTTCACTGTCGTCATTACTATCTTCATCCTCATTTTCACAACCCTTATTATCTCCACCATCACCATCATTGTTATTTTCATTATGACCCATCAAAGTAGCTCTCTCTGACTCTTGAATATTATCTTCATTTTCAGGATTCTCATGTACACTAAATGAATGTCGCTCCAAATCTAATTTCCGTGTGTAGGTTTTATCACAGTAAGAACATTTGTATGGCTTTAAAAGCTTCTTAAATCCCCAATGTACTCTGGCATGTCTATCTGCAGCATCCTTCCTTACAAAAGACTTGTGACAGACTTTACAATTCAAATTCAAGTCAATGAATTGAAGGGGATCAAATTTTTGTTGTCCTCGTGGGAGACTTGAATCATTATTTCCTAAGGGTGGTGGTGGTGGACGTTCGTGATGTTCTTGCACTTGAATTGGGATTGAGACTGGATCCTCGATGTCCACAGTGTCCACTATCCCACAAAAATGAACTTCCATCATTTTGTAACCCTGTCAATAACATGTTTTAAATTATTGTATATTCTCGTACGACTTTAGGTTTCAATCTTACAAAAAACTGACAAAAAACATGAATTGTATATTAAATGTTCAATGAAATAATAATAATACCTTTTTATTATACCTTCTTTGAGTAGATTTCGTCACACTTCAGTATTTAGAATTTATTTGATTTGTAATCCATTACATTTGAGGGAATGGAATAAATATGAACAGATTATTTCACAAAAATTACGGACGAAAAATTACTTAACTCTTTTCTAATATGTACATGTATGTAAGTATGTATGTACATGACTCTTTCTGTGTCATTCAAAAAGATGAACACGCTTTAAAGGATATCAGATGCATAACGGAATTGCTTTAATTTCTACGAAACAAAAAACAAAAATATGAGAAAGGATTTTAAAATACTTTCACTAAAAAGTGATTAAAATACATACAATATAATAATAATAATAATGTCGCATTTATTTCATTTGGTCAAGGCCCACTTTCAATTTTGATTTACATTCTATTCAATACACATTAATGCTATGTATTCTAGCATTCTCGAAGCTTGTCATTGGCTTCTTCATATCTTAAATTGAAACGTTCGTTGTTGTAATAAAAAATAAATCCTTGAGCGTTCACAAAATGATTCTGAATAACAAAGTAAATATACATCTAAATGTCACATACAAATAGATAAGCGATCAAGTCTACAACAGCATCATGGTTGCATTTTGTAAATGTAATTATTAATGTAGACCTACATTCATATACCTGTATATGAATTAGAATAGGTATTTATATATATTATAATTATAATATATTCTATTATTCACACATTTGTCTTTAAGTTCAGGAAACAAAACTCTTTGATGAAAAGGTAAAATAAAAAGTAATAATGCATACAAAAATATTTGCTAACGTTTCATTGAATAGATTGAACATGGTGGTATATTAAATTGAATAAATTGTAATGCTAAATTGTATAGTATTACTTATTTGTTTGAACTTCGTGTTGCTGGTTTCGTAATATTATTATTCGTAAAAAACTTTCTCAGAGAATTTTGTTGATTTTTTTCTTGACGAGGAACAACAGGAGAAAGTTCTTCTCGTAGACGCTTTTGTAGTTCAAGAGCGAATTTCCGGTCTTCATCTTCTTGAAACTTTTGTCGATTGAAGCGTTCCAGAGCTTCTGCTTGCCGTTCCGACTCTTGAGCAGCAGTTTCTTCGATAAAAGTAGAATTATCTTCCATACTACTTGGTGATTGTACTAAAAACTTACTAAAGTAGCTATTATTACCGGTTTCTGGACTCTGAGTGTGGGTTCCGTTATAAGAGCTTGAACTTGGTTCATCAGCAAACATATCAACTAGTTTCACTGTTGTTTTGAAAAAGGATGGCCGACTTGGTCCAGGTCTTTCCCCGTCATCTTCGATATGGCCTTGAGATGAAAACGTGGTAACTTTACTTGTTGTAGGAGTCCCTACATGGCTTGAATTTTGAGAATAAGACGAGCTCCTAGTTGAGATTGTAAGAACAGGAGACGATACAAAGTAATTCCCAATTTTTGGTTGACATTTATCTTCCTGACTTTGACTTGCTGACGGAGATGCAGTACTATTAGTTCGTCTCAATTTCGATGCTCCACCATTGGAGTTTGTACGATTCTGATATAAACCCGGACGCTTTCTATTCTTCTTTTCATTTGAGTTTGGTGTGGATTTTTTGATTTGTCTTGTCGCCTTGGACGCACTAGAAGGTTTAGTAGTAGACTGACTCTGAATTTTATCTCGTTGCATAAGAGAGAATGCAGGAAGTACATTGTTATTGATAAAGTGGTTATTTTCTTGTTCTTCCAATCTTCTGGCTACTTCCAAATCCGCAGCTATCTGTGACAAATACGGTTGCTCTTCTTTCTACAAAACAAAACCATAGGATAATACAAACAAAACCAATACACACCTGAAGTGACCTGAACTGAAATACGAAATTCATAATGTATTGTAGTTGGAATGACGCAAATATTTAAATACTTACTAAAATTTCCCGAATGAGGTCCGCGGAAGCTTTTTCTTCATGTTCTCGTTGAAGGTCAAACTCTTGTTGGTGTCTTGAGAACATTTTACCTAATTCTTGAGCGATTTCACCTGGTTGAGCAATAACACCATCCAACACTTTCATTCCATCGTCAACCATTCCGTCCTCATCATCCAATATAGAATCATTCCCTGTATCAGATAAACTACTGTTTTGTACTGCCTGAGAATCTTCTTTCTCTAGTTCTTTCAGACGACGGGCAATGGTCTTAGGGAACTATACATAATACAAAATATTATCATTCATACAACATTCCATAGTTAAATTTAATAAAATAATTTATTAGACGTGGTATAGATTATAGATGTATAATAGATGTAAGAAGGATTACTCACCTCTTTCAAGAGCCGGGCTTGGAAAGGAAGATTGATTAAAGTATTATTTTTGATGGCAGTCCGACTCCACACGGAAAGCCGGTAACGGCAACAAGGACAATTTAAAGTTGTCTCCCGAATCATAGTATGAAAGCATTTGTAACATGTGCTGTGGTTACATGGAAAGGTGACAGGGTCAATATAAATACTCAAGCAGATTGAGCATTCTGTATCCCCCTTTTTTAAGGGCACCTCATTAATTTTAGACACAGCTGACTTTTGACCGTTGGCCTATATTGGAATACGAACAATATTTTTGTATGTAAATAATAGTAAGTATAAATAGTAAGTATAAATAATAGTAAGTATGAAGTAAATATTAAACAAATTGGTACAATAAAATCTTACGGCTACGGCTGCTTTCCTGGTTCTCGTTTTCATTTCAGATGAGATGAGATGTGAAAATTGGAAATTTACAACTCTGAAATTCAGAGTCTCTGATAAAACGAAAAGATGACAGTAACAAGTAATGCATTGACGACTCAGAACCTACGTTTTAATTACAAAAGGGAAACGAATTACGTATGGCTAACTCCAACTCAATTAAATATTAAGCTAAATTATATATACAATATATAATGTATAAGTTCACAGGCACAAAGGAAGAAAATAAAAAAACAAAAGAAAAGAAAAGAGGAGAGAAAGAAACGACTTTTGATTTAAAATAGCGGAAAGACCTCCAATGGATTTGAATATTTTGGTGAAAGCGAACAAGGAGGAATATTTATGCTCGAATTTACAGAAGCGATTTACAAACTATGACAATTTCACCGTCACGTCAAACTTCAAGTTGCAGTCTTGACAAAGCTACGATATTATATCGTCGATATATAGTAAATAGTTTAATTCCTCCGTATTTTTGTATTTAAATAATAGTTAAAGTTGAATATGTAAAGTAACTCATATATGTACTAGTCCTATGTCAAGTCATTTAAATAAATAATTGACAACATTCTTTTGCCTACTGGAATTCAGTTGAAAGAATGAAATAAATAGCGTGTGTTCAAATGAAGGAGACTTAAGAACGGGCCGTGAATTGTTTAGCAAAGTGATAAATTGAACGGTAAGTATACTTACTATACTAACAATAAGTACTACTATAGTATAGGTACCTATTTTTCAAGTACTTTTCTTTAGTTGGAGGGTATAAGCCTATAAGTGGTTTTTTTTTTTTTTTCTTGAGGGGTTTTTCGGTCTAAGTACTTGCATTTATTTATAGTTTTTTGTTTGCATGTGTTTATTTGTTTGTATAGTTTCGTCTCCACTATCCGACCTGCTGCGGACTGCTGCCATCATTGTGGGTTTTCAAATATACCTACTTTTTGCCCATACTTGAATTTTGATATTAACCGGGCCATGTCATAATTATTGATTTTCTTGATAATATAGGAAATGGAAGACAATCAAGCTCCAAAAGTTGTTAAAAGAAGAGGACGAACACCTAAACAATCCACAATTGTAAGTTATTCATATTTTATTATAATAATTATTCAATAATTATTATGTAAATTGTATAATGTAATATGTATTTATCCGAATCTAACTATTATGATTTGTTTGGTGACTGTTATGACATATTTTAATAATTTAGGCGACTAAAAACAGGGAAGATGACAATGATATTCAAATCCAACCTGTTGCAAAGCGCTTCAAGACGGATCAAAATAATAATATTCCATCAAGTTCTGTGGATCTGAGTGTGCCTATTGTTGAATCAACTTTATCACCAGCAAAAAAAGCTCTGGGAAATCCATTGGTAATTGAGTATATATATTTGCATGTGATAAATCATTTATGATAAATGGTATAAATGTTATACTTAAGTTTGATGTTCTATTTGCCATGCAAATTTTCCATACATTTTATTATAGCAAAGATTGTTTTTATAATTATTATATGGTTTTCGTTTTTACAGGTTTTGACAAAGATATTGAATTATCTGGGGCAAAAGAATCTACTAAAATGTCGCCTTGTTGATTACACGTGGAACGAATTGTCCACGAATATATTGATACATCGACAGTCAGTGAAAATGACATTTCTTTACACACAAGGTCGGGACCAATTATCTGCTTCTTCATCCTCATCATCATCATTGAAACTACCATCAGCATACTACAAAAAACCCTTGTTGAAATCCTTGAAATCTTTGTCAATGTTGAATGAGTGCCTTAGATCTCAGAGTCATTTGAAATTCCCATGTGTGAATTTCTCCTTGTGTAATTCTAATTTGGATAGACAGGAAATCCAAGAGTTTTTATCCATTTATGGAGAGAATATTAAGACACTCACATTACTTTATGTATCTCAGAATCATGCCAAACATTTCGATGGGAACTATACAAAGAAGAGTATAGTAAGAAAATTATTATTATCACAAGCTCCAAATATCGAACATCTGGTCATAGAAGATTTCCCAGTCAGATGGAAAAACAAGGTCAAATTATTTCCCCAAAATTCTTCAGCAAATACCAAACTAAGCAATCTAAAGTCCTTGGAATATAGGTACGAAACAACTTACAAGTCCGCAGTGGCTACGGAAATGTTGTCCGTGGCTGAGAATTTACAGGTTTTCAAGGGCTTTGAGATTGAACATGTGAACCTTTTCGTCTCCACCAATAAAATCCATACAATCCGCGAGCTACGCTTTGATCCAACCCACGACAACCTGCCGTACTTTGAAGTATTTATCAACTCAAATCCCAAACTTAAAAAACTGATATTCTCTTCAGAATATGTATATTTAGATCGACAACTAGGACATAAAGTGTCTCGACTATTCTCGGATTTACTAGCTAAAAGTAAAGATACTTTGGAGGAAATAACATTTGAATGTCCAATGACATTTCTTCATTGCGAAAAATGGCCTGTAATGAGAAGAGTTCGAAAATTTAAATGGATCGTCGAAATCGCACATAGATCGGATAATCCATTCTCCCTTTTAGGAGAATTTTCATTTTCAAAAACTTTCCCAATTGTTCAAACAGTCATTGTAGATTTTGCTTTCCATCTGGAAGAACTTCAATACTTTCCATCTACTGTACCCTCATTGACTGTAAAGCGACTGGAACTACGTCAACAACCCCATGCAATTGTGGTGGATGGATTTTCATCCATGTTTCCAAATGTCGATCAATTGACAATGGTGGGAGTGGAGGATTTCCCGAAATTATCAAATTCTGTCTGGAAATTCAGCAAATTAAAATCCTTGCTATTACATTTACTCATTGGAAATATCTCACATAATAATTCCAATTCAGCTTTGGACGTAGCTATTTCTGGATTCAGTAGGGAAACGTGTAGGAGACTCATGAAATCTACTCCACTATCTTTACTTTCCCCAGAGGAGATTGCTAATGTGGAAAACCTTCGTGTCAACTCTTCAATTTTGGATTTGAAAGGTGAGACTTTAAATTACATTTCTAGAATATATGGATAATATCCATTGGATATCAATGTCTAGAATTCAAAATCTTGCATATTTACATACTAAATCTTTGTTCTTCATTTTTTTTCTTCACTTTGCTTCGCAGAGTTGGAATTCTTAAAAATGGAACTAGAAGATAGGAATCGAAAGGTGCTGGACGTAACTCTGCAAGCAACTCCACTTCAACTCAACACTTTTCAACTCATGAAAAATGATCTCCAGGTCAAGATTTTTTGCAACAATCCTCGTTGCCCGATCTCTCGTCGACGATAGTCACGTAAAAAAAATCTTTTGTTATTTTTATTCCCAACTTTTAGAAGGTTAGTCATTACTTCTAATGCATGTCTTTATGCATTCCCCTTAAAAAGTACATACTTTACACTAGAATACAGTAAAATTCTCTCATTATAATTCTGTTGTATATTTGTAATAATAGATACTATGGTTTGTATTTTTTCCAAGTGTACCTAAGTACATCCTGCTTGATCCTACATTAATTACATACTTTTGTCGATATTTTTTGGACAAATTTTTTATTTTTTCAATGTAGGAAATAAATTGTGTATATATAGTAATATACAGCATGGTTATGCTTTGTACAATAATTAATATATATAGGTGAATAATTTGATTAGTCCAACCTGCAATGAGTTAGTTTTGTGATTACCATACATTTTAGTATAGGTATAAAGTGTTTAGGATAAAATCTTGGTGGTTATATTTGTTTCAAAAGACTAAATACTAAATATGGTATGAAGTGTATTATCATATCATTAAGTACTATTATTGGGATGTTACAAATCTGTGAAACTATTTAAGACAGTGAAAATAATAAATACTATATTGTGTATTAATGTGTATTAAACTATTGTTGGATTCTCCATTTTGAGCGACACCATTTGACATCCGGCTGATTAGTGTGGTGGTTTAAATATCCATTGAACGAACAAAGCTCCATAAAGGGTGATGTGGTGTAGTGGAGAGAGATAGAGAATGTACATTTTCAGGTGATTCCTTTATCGAATGTGTGCTGAGGATTCCTCAGTGAGGAAAACAAAACTATCGAAATCTCAACGGGTGGAAAATTAATATGCACATTGTGGCAAACTGAATAATAATTTTATTATTCACAATATTATCGCTTATTATGTTTCTGTTTCAAAGAAATGAGCATAATTTGTCAACAATCTAGTATAGGCGTTCATTTTTACGAGTTATTTGAATCAAGTCATCATTATATATAATGTCATTACTCATTAAACAACGAATCAATCTACGCGCAATGTCATCATACAACTCAAAACAATTTTCTCATCTTCATTTCTTGATTTTGTTATGTAACATCATATTATTATTATTATGTTACATCTAAATTTCCTACACTAAATCAAAATGTATTTTTATGAAGCTTATGTTTGTATTATTATTGTTGTCATTTCCGTAATTGCCAGTTTCAAGCTTGTGATCAAATCACAACAATCAATTTTCTACTGAATTTTCAAGTATTGAAGGTATCAAAAAGTCTGATGGTTTTTTCATTTTATTTCATACAGTAGATAGTCTTCAATTCAGGATTAAATTTAATATCATTTATGGAGGGATTGTGAATTTGAGAATTAGCATGGACTCCATAAGCAGCAATGCTTTTGTTTTCCCTTCATTTTCGTTCGCTGGTTCGCTCTCCTCTATATTTGACTTTTGAGCTGATATTTTGGGAAAAATTCGTGTGGCAAAGGAATTTCAATTTTTACAAAAAGAAATGGAACAAATGTGAGGGGAAGAAGAGGTGAAAGTTGAAGATTTTAGGGGAGACTGAATCGGATGACGGGCATTTGACAGGAGCCAGACATTAGTTGGAAGCGTCTGTTCCCACCCGGAACTTCGACGAGAATGTCATCCTTTTGTTGACCCTGCATCATTTTGGCCATTGGTTGATTCCCCTTCAATCAAAAAGTGAACACAAAATAAGCAATTTTCATTATGGATTGCTCGTTAGCCAGTGGTGTATATGAAAAATAACAATAAATAAATTATATACATACGATATATATGGAAATAAAAAAATTCACCTCGATTTTGAAGGTGATGCTGATCCAAGTGTCTTGAGGGATGGCAATTGGAGACTCGAACGTGACCGAGATCAAATTCCCTTTCTCCACCGTCACTCGTTTGTGATAACTTCCGTAGAATTTACCTCGACTCTCCAGCCACGGGAGAAAGTGGAAATACCAGGGATATTCAAGTTCAAAGGTCGGAGTTTCCACAAACAGAGAGACAATATAGTCAGCCGAGTCCACTGTCGATGGACCAAAGAATTTGACTTCTTCCAGTCGAATATCCCCACCAAAGACTCTGAATCTATATAAATATGTATATACCAAATAAATTATTATTCAATTTCAATTGGATCGACTTTGTAATCATCGTTCATTGTGATATACTTTTGGATTTGGATCTTACGCATTTCTGTAAAATGCTCCATTGTAAACTTGATTGTTCGTCTCAGGTTTATGGGCAAATCCTCGTCTCACTTGATACGTCGGCTTTTTCTCAACCTTTTTGTTATTTTCTAAGAGCAATTTCGGATTATGATTGTGAATCTCGGATGATGCGTTGGAATGCCCATTATTGAGACTGACCATGCTCGAGGATCTTTGACTCTCCATCGGAATGTTTATTTCCCTCGTTGAAGGAGAGGACACGACGAGAACTTTGGTTGGGAAACGAAGACCCAACTCCTCATTGGCACGTGCCAACATGGGGAAATTGCTTTCTCAAATCTAGTATATCGCCACGAGATGCACACGAAGAAACTGACAAATCTGGGCATATATATTTATATACGAGTAATTAAATTAAAACTAATGCGGGAGCAAAACGGACATGAAGCGATCGAACCTGAAAATTGTCCTGAATAAACTGAAACTCTTTTTACACAACAAACTTCAGTGTCTCAAGAAGGAACATCTGTAAAATGTAGTAAAGGGGATTTTTATTGTATGCTCGTTTTACAGTGTAACATTTACCATTTCACCGTACATATGCCATTGTATGTGGTTGGTATTAGTAAATAGTCATAACATTTGAATTCAGTAATGGATTTTTCTTGGAAGAGTCAGTAAGTATCGGTAGTAAATAGTCAATGCTGTACAGAAAGTACAGATGATGCGTGAGGAGCATTACATTAATTATTGCCCCGATTGTTCATAAATGATTTGTCACCAGCATTTAAATTATGATCTATAGCCAACACCATACTTCTTGTCAGAGAGTGTAAAAATTTACTCATGCAAATAACCGCATACCTATAATAATTTTATTCGGACGATTGCATCATTAGAATATTATTATTATGCAGTTTTCCTCTGACAACATGGAACTTCCTCATGACCCAGTGGGAAAAATATCCAAAAATATACCAGTAAATAGACGTGTCCAAAGTTGTATATATCTGTATATACCGTCAATGCATTAATTACTGATCAATAGAGTCAACACATGTCCAGGCGGTTGAGAGATGAATAAATAAGTATGCAAAATGGCAGTACAATGAATAATTAACTCGCTGTGTATATATCTTTTTGAAAAAATTATCATTTAATCGTCAACAATTATTTTTTTTCAATTCGCTATATACGACGTCATACTTATATGAATCATGAATATATAGGTACACAAATTTTGGAGAGATTTAAAGTCCCTTTAGATCCAAAATAAAGAGCAAAACGATCCCTAAATTAAGATAGTTAAAGTACAAGTAATGAGGGGAATATAACACTTTTTAAGCAAAACAAAGGTCATCCCATGACATGACAATGACGCATTTTTTCTCTCTATATAAATAATATTTGAAGTTGTCGATAGAAAAAGGGACCGAAGACGTGGATCTAGTTTAAAAGATATTTGAGTTTTCCTTTTGGCCTCTT
>JAIUND010002972.1:0-18513 GCA_034699125.1 Gisinianus flammeolus | reverse complement strand
ATTTCGTTAATTAAACCACTAATTAGAAATTTAATGATGGAAATTATTGAGTTTCATAAGTATGTACGTAGTTTACGCTATCGTGCATACTTACTTTTCAAACGCTTCGCATTGGCTCGCCCCTTGCTCACTGCGATTTTTTTCTCACTAATTCGATGTGTGCCATTTCCGCTTTCGACGACAGTATATACTCCTCTAAAAATTATTATTGCGTTGTTTCTAATTTGCGCGAACCGAATGCTTTTCAGTGACTTGGCTTTTGTTCAGTTTACAAAGAGTCTTGGCTTTTTTATACAGAATTTTACAATGCGGTCCGATGTACAAAAGGTAAGACATGGTTCAATTAAAACCAATTGCTAAACCATACTTTGTAATAGATTTCTGTTTTATCAAGTATGTATATTTAATTTGTCATTAATTACGAGAAAAGAAAAAGACTAACCCATTGAAGTTAAGAGTGTCTGTCTTTTTTTAATCAATTTCCAAATGAAATTTGGACCAGATTGTTTGGTTTATTTGGTGACATGAAATTAGTTTTCAAGATTGTTCAGTACACTACACACTAAATGTCATTGATCTCGTCAATTTGCTGACTGCACTGAAGAATCGCAACCCGTCAAACAAACAAACAAACTAAAAAAAAACCACACGGGAGACACTAGACGATAAAGTAATGTCTGGAAGTCGTAGTGTCTTGCAACCTATTTAAGTACTTTCGAAGATTAGACAATGAGAAAAAACCTCTAATTAATTAATTATTGTGAATAGTTATTGAGGCCTCCGAAAATGTGATAAAGAAAGCACACATTATATGTATTTACAAGGAAAAAGTAATTATTAACAATAATTTTCTTGAGTGTTGTTTTGTGTGTGTGTGTGTGTGTGATCGTCTATGTCTGCGAAATTCCAACTTGATGGAGTTAAGTAATGATAAGTTGTAATAATAATAATAATAGGTACAACCAAATACAAATACCACTGACACTGTGTGATTGTTAATCCTCGACATTGATTATCTCGTCGTCAATTCATATATATATGATGCCATCATGACGCACTAGACTACAAGTAAAAAACAATCATCTCTGATACAATGTTGCGGTGACAGTTCTGGATTGGCGAATGATAATCAAAATAAAACGAATATATAATTGCAAATTGGCAGTATTTGCGAGTGGTTGTGGTTCGTGGTCGTAAGTTTTAATTAGTTTTTTTTCTCCTAAATTGCAATTTGCAATAAAAATAATAAATGTTTGTATAGAAGAGGAGCAGAAAGGAAGCGGATATTAATGTAAAACAAAGATAAAAACGTTTCTAATTTCTCAAGAACGAATCTACTATATAATCCAAAAATATCCTATACTATTTAATCATATAAATTAATATATAATATTATTATATTTTTGTTTCTCACAGGATGTGATAGTAATAATAATAATAATAAGGGAAGAGGAGAAAAATGAAAACTTACTCGTCTGAAAAACCGATCCACATGTTGAATACCCCAAAAAATGAGTATGACTGATGAACTGACGACACCCGATAATCTCACTGGACTAACTTTAATTGTGAAATTGTGAAATTGTGAATGGTAACAAAAACAGATACTTTGTGTGTTAGGAGTATGTGTGTTAGAGCTAACTACCCCACTAAAATTCGTGTTAATAAGTATAAGTATATTTCTTGACAGCAAATATGTTGTTACGTTTATAAATGATAGTAAATACAGTGGTGATGATAGATTGGAGACACTTACGATTCTCTCGTTAGAGAATTTAATTACAACTATATATGAATTCAACATCAAGTATAATAATTTGATAAAAAAAAAAAGAGTCAACTTGTGTCATACAAGTAAGTAAGTATGTTGTATACGAAAATGAAATTGCAAGTTGTATAGTAGTTGAGGTTTGATAATAACTCTCATCATATTATATGCACATTCACAGTGCATATACAAATACACGAGTCTATACGGGCATAAGTTGGTTTTGGATGGTGACAAATCAATGAACTCTACTATCTCGTTTTATCATCAATAAGTCCGTAATGATATGCAGACGACAGACATCGCTTATTGGAACATTATAATAATAATAATAAAATGTATACATATAATATTTTAATTTATCATAGTTTTGTGGGCACTTTTATACTTGTTTCCTGTGGTTTTGATTTTAGTTTTTAATTTATATTTTAAACATTTGAACCACGACAGTCAGAGAGAGTGGACTGGGACGAAAATAAAAAAATAAAAAAATACAAAGAACTTAAAAAAAGGTATGAGCACTCAGGGATTTTTCAATTGACACTTCACACACACACACAAAGATAGACTCTCTATTCTCTATTCTCTATAATAACACTCAAACACTCATCAATTCACTATGATCCATGAATTATGACTGCATATAATAGGAGATACTCGTTCTGTTCTTTTCCCTTCGTTTCACAGTTCCACGTTCACACACTCAAGTCTTGTTAACTTTAACTAACTTTAACTTTTTTTAACTATCACAAAAAAAGCTTTGCATGCGCAATAAAATAATAAGTCACTGTTGACTCTACAGACCATTTTCTACATTGTATTCTCTCTCTGTCTGTCAAGTTTTAAAAACAATAATTTAATATTATATGTCTACATGGTATATATTTTTGTGTACACATAAGTATATTTTATACCTACCTTACTCCAACTATATCAACCAGAAAAAACTACACATAATAAAATCACATCTAACAAACTCAAATATGGAAATTGCAAGTAGGTAATGTCAATATCAAAAAAAAAAGAAGAGAAGAACTAACAAGGCACTAACTCTATACTATAGAGTCTATACCTACGAATGAATACTATCTGTATATCATTTTATTCATTTAATATTGATTATGCAATTTTCCCATTGCTTAAATTGTTGGGCTCTGACGTTTGAACGAGTCCATCGGGTGGAGCATCATGTGTATTAACTTTATTAAATTGTCAATTTAATTTTTGATTTGGTTTTTCTTTTTTTTCTGTGTGCAGAGCAACGAGCTATATAAACTGAAAGAAATGACCTGAACAAAATATCTCTTTCACCACAACACACTCCTTGTAATTTGAACGTTTAAGGTATTAGACCAAAACCAACATTTCTCACGCATTAGCAATATGGGCTAAAACCTAAAACCTAAAAGTAGAATCACTTAAAACTATATACCTACTTAGGTATGTCCACAGTCCACACTGTTTACATAACTAAAATATTCTCTTATAATATGATGGAAACTCGGCCATTTCGATAGGTATGAAAAAAAAAGTAAACAAGAAAATTCATCGTTGTCGTCGACGACTATTCTTATATAAGTTATGCACATCTTATTATTCAGTGTATTATGTGTCCTGCCTGTCCTGAGTATGATTATGATTATATGCGAGGATACGCTTATTTCTTGTGTGTGTGTGTGATCGTGTTTTGTCAGTTGTGAGGGGGTACATTGAGTACCGGTACATTGAGCTTAAGTTTTGGCTTTGGATTTTAGAATTGAGTCCAGGCGAACAACAAACATGTAAAAATATAATAATAATGATTCCATGTGTGTGTAGTACTGTGTAGTGATGTAGTGCGTGTGTAAATAACAAAAAATAATACAACCTGTGAGGAGACTATTACGATGGGAAATAAGATGAAAGACGTGAGTGGATGTAGGGATTCGAGTACTGAGGAAATAATGAAGACTTGGAGTAGTATTTTCAGTACCTACGATATTATTGTACGTATTTTCATTAAATGTCTGAATGTCTTAAATATAGGTAAAGAAAGAGTAGGAGTATCTGTAGACAAATAATAATAGTGATGCATTTACTCTTCCTATCGTTATTATTACTTATTAGTATGATTAGCATTATTATTATTATTATTATTATTATTATTATTATTTCTATATGACAAGGGCCATGAGTCCATGAACGATGACAAAAGGTAGACATAAATTAAATACTATAAAGATGGGTATATGTATACATTTATACAACATATGTAAATATGTGGGTAAACGGTAGAGTTTAATATAATGATATACAATTTGTAAGTACTACACACATAAGAAAAGGATAAGGCAGGTGAGGAAATGTAGGTAAGAAGATAAAAGTACGTACGGGGAGTTAGTTAGTTGGTTACTCAATACAAGTTCCTATTTCATGTAGGCCACTCGGTTGAACGACCCGTTAGTTGAGCTTCTCTCTCTTTCTATGTGTAAGTATATATTTCTTTTTTATTGTATGGGGTATGGTTCAAGTTACGTGCAAATTCAAAATGCATAAAGTATTTGCCATTTTCTCATTCTGACCGTCTTCTTGTTTCTTGCTGTTGACTGTTGACTGTTCTGTTGGCTCTTTGTGTGGGCACCGTAAAAAAAAAATCACCGTATAGCTTTTCACTTGAACAATATACAAATAATGCCAAATACAAATACAACTGTATATACGATACACGCACAATGCGAATAATCAGTGAGGGCGACCGTCTGTCCGTCCAAACTAAAGTCAAGTCATATGCCCAACCAAAAACCAAACCAAGAAGAATAATTATTTTAACAAGGGTGAGCCTTCCTGCTCCTCCAAATGCTATAAAATACTCGCTTCTTTCTTTTTGTTGAACGGAAAGCTTTTATACCATGCTATTACGAAGGTACAAATGTTTATTTCTATTTTTCCCCTCTAGTATATTCCTCCAGGTTAAACCACACACATTTACATATGTTCAAGTACACATTGTACCGTTGGAAAGTCATTGTAAAGATAAAAATATACATAATTAAAAGTCAAACGTTTAAAACATTGAAATGGGAAGACTAAATATAAATATAAATATAACTGAAAACATTGAATTAGGATTACGATGAGAGTGAATCCAAAATTAACATTTTAAGTACATACGATTAAATGGAACTTGGTATCATGGTGTAAATAAATGGGCTATTGCTATTGGAGAAAGGATGCATGTGCAAAGCAAACACTGTGATAATATTGGAGTATCACAACACATATATCGAACAGACGTGAGACAAAATGTAGAATATTTTGATACAAAATGGAGTAGGGAAAAGGACAATTGAACAAGATTTTGTGAGTGAACTCTGCTTGTGATCCCTTTGAAATTAGACTATTATAGACACACATTTCACATGCATGGACAACAATTCCAAATCCATCACCAGACAGCAAACCAAACTAATCATTTTCCTTTGTCTACATAATCTCTTTCAACAGAATCGCTGGCTTCCATTACATTAGTTAGGATTGTACACAGCCTCAAGTTCTCCTCGTTGTCTTGTTTAATATATTCACACTAAGTTCAGTACACATGACAAAATGTGATGTGTGTGTCTATTATTAAGTTACATACAAAGGATTATTGCTTAACAGTAAAGTATGCGAGAACAAGTTGCAAATTTAAAACCTATTGGGTCTATTGACGTATTCGTACTTTTTTTTTTAATGTAAACGTAATTGACATGAGGAAAGGGTAGCGAATATAATATGCCATACCAATATAAATACGAATACTAAGAGTTTGATCTTTTGTAGTCAGGGTTTTTATGGTAAGAGATTTCTGTGTATGGTATAAGCGTAAGAATAAAGAAACTCCAGGGATCTCATTTGACTATTAAAGAACAAGGTGAATATGATACGATATGTGTACAAGAGTTTGGAACACTATTGTTGCATTGTTGTTCCAATTATATGATACATATGTGAAATACGTACGTTATCAAGTGCACTTTGATTTCTTTGATACGATATGATACGTTCATGTCCCATTCAAATTCCATAGTGGTGTGAACACTGTGAACGGAGATTCCTGCTGTGCACGTGCGCATTTTATTATTCCAAAGACACAAGACATTTCATCTTCTTTGTCGTCTTCTCTTACTACTTTTTCATATGCAAGTAAGTATTATGTGCACTCACACACGCACACCTGGAGAAAAAGAGATGGAATAGAAATTTTTGTATGTATATATATATATATATATACATAAAAACCTTCAGTACATCTCCAATCGAATTGCGTTACTCATTCGGCATTCGTATTTTGTGTGCATGTGCATACATACCGAATAGGTAATCTCATATCTCATGTATAGGTACAATAAAAAATCAAGTATAAAATATGACTAATTCGTTGCAATGTCCAATATGTTTGCCTATGTACGATATATCTTATGTGTGTGAGTCGGAGAGTAAGCCATCAAGTTGAACCAATCGTAAATGGCAATATAAACGCGATGAGTATTACCAATTAGATTGAACTGCGCACTTTCAGCTCCTGCTAGTAATCATGGTCATGATAATTATAGTCATTCCATGCCTCATAAAGTCATAAAATCATCATTTTAATGGGCTCACTTTCAATTTAATCTGAATACTGCTGCACTCTGCTCTAGTATTTTCCTCTTTCATTCATTTTGAACTTTGCTCTATATCTGTATCTCTATTCCAATGCGGGTGTTATACTTTCTCATGCATATATCTGTACACACACACACACTCACATACACACACATTTTCTGACCGGAACCGCTATGAGAGGTTTTTAAACTTTTCATATTCCATTTGTTTACTAGAAACTCCTGGAGAGATTTCCAAGGTCTCAATCTTAATCATGTTGTTTGAAATTAGGAGAGAGAAAAGGGAAATTGAGCCTCTCGCAACAGACTTCTAAGGAAAACAATGAATCTCTAAGAATATTGCATATTTGAATGCAGCAGCACATTTTGGGATCGATTTTGAAAAATATATAAATATGACAAAGATATAATCGTTATATCAATACAAGAATATTTGGCGTGTGCAATTCGCTTGAGTACAAAAATTCGCATGTGGAAATGGAAATGGGCCGTAGAGAATTGCAAATATTACAAGGTCAAGAATTCCCTGGTTCAATTTTCGATCAAATCACAGTCCATAGTGATGACTGATGACGATGGGTAACTTGCTTTGGAAGCGAACTGTGATTTCTGAATTACGGTATAGCTCATATGGCCACCATGACAGTCGTCCGAGTTAGCATATTTTTTTAATTATCTAATCATATCAGTTAAAAATGGTAAATCCTCCGGGTGAGCTTCAACGTGATGTACATATAAAATCGATAGGTGATTACCGATAATATGATAATAATAAATATAATAATTACAATTCACAAATAGGAAATCTATAGAAATATATATATGTAGGAAAGTATTAATCAAACCTTGAATTTGAATTTGAATGACCTTCCATGACGATGGTCAACGAGAAATTGGTATGATTAAAATGACTCTCACTCATTTTATTTTATTGGCACTTAATAGAGTTCACAGGGTAAAAGTGGATCTCCTGTCCCCTACTTGATCAAGTTCATTAGACACTATTTAAATGCAAATATTTAATATGGAATTCCAGAGTTTATATCCATTATTATTGTACTATTACTATACATAGGTACTTCTTCTTATATGTGTAAACAGAGGAAGAAACTTTTGTTCTCAATTTTAAATAGTAAATGACACTTTGAGTAAACTGTTTGGGATTTCGCTGTGAGCAACAAAGGTATTTATTGTACTTATTAGAAAAAATATGATGTACAAAGAACAAAAATTAATAAACGAGACTCAAATGGAATAAGTACTGGGGGAAAAAGAGTCAACATGACGTATCGCCAATCCGCCAATGATAATATATAAATAAATATATATATATATAATTATTTAGTGTGAACGTTGCAACAAAAATCTATGTATTTTAATTTCATTTTTCACATACACGAGTTAGAGTACACAAAACGCTCGCACATACACTTTTTTGATTAGACAACGATAATAAAATAACACAGTTGAAAATTTGCTTGTAAATAAACCTGACCAAGCATATTTTTTTCTCTCTATTCCCTATATTCCATGTGTTTTTTTCTCATTTGATCATTTTCTACAAACACACTACATTTTAACTGTGAGGTGAGTGTGTGTATTCAATATATTTTATTATCAGGTCTCTTTCTCATTTTCTGCTTAGTATTTACTCATGATTTTGAGTTGAAGCACGCACACACACATCACAAACACAACTCACACACAAAATTTCAAATCGGTTATTGACTGTGCGGACTCTGGATTTTTGTTTTCGAGTTTCTCTCTATTTACGTATTCATATTTTTTTTTTACACTTTACTTTTGGAATTTGTTTGAATCTTTTCCTTTGATTGGGATTGAAGTGAAAAAATTGGACGCATAAGTTTTGTGAAGTGTATATATACAAGAATAGAATTTGACTTGGAGTTGTAGTGAAAACACAGATATAATTTTATAAACAAAAGAGAAAATATATAGGACAAATGTAGAAGAACGTCCGTTCCACGAATGACAATCCAGAGATAATAATTATTTTCTAATGATTACTAATCGGTCGGAGGATGAGTGACAAACACACACATTAATACAGATATTATTACATATAAAAATAAATGTGAGATTTGAATTGTAGCGTTAGTGAGTGAGGGAGGGAGAGAGAGAGTCTGGTAAATGGCAAAGGTGAAGTGTGATGAAGAGAGACCAAAGTGCAAAAATGTAGTTCCCACGAACGAAATCGAAAAAGACCCTACTTAGAAAATATTCTATACATTTGCCATTTGTTCAAGAGAAATGGATGGTTTCGTGTGCGTAAGTGTATGTGTATGTGTAGTGTGGTGTGGTGTAGTGGGGAGGGTTCCGATGTGGCCTGGGATGAACTGACAATGAGCATATTGAATGTATATATATATATATCAACTCCTGACAACATAAGAACGAGTGACTATAATCTCCTTTACTTTTAGCTATTAGATAAATAATGGTGTTTTCCTCAACTTATCCGCCTGAAAATAAAGCTGTAAGAGCAATCGCCAATTGCTCTATATTACTACGATATTTTTCTTGTATGGATTTAGCAGGACAGAGGGAGAATACATTTTTATTGACATGCTCAACGATTTTTTTTTTTTGCACAGCCTGCTGTTATTGTTGCTGTTTATTTGTTTATTTCAACAAGGAGAAGAAAGAGAGTGACGCCAAATATAAAACAACTTTTCAAAGGAAACCCTTGTGCAACATTCACATTGAAATCCGACAAGGGGAAACGCTTTGACACTTTATGGAGAGAGATAAAAAAGACTCCAAAATATCTATGGGCAAAAAAAGGGCAAAGGCAAAATGGAAAAAACTGGACCCTTGAGATTGTCAAAATGAGAAAATGTGTGTGTGCAAATGAAATTCACATACTTAATATGTATCTGCTGTATATGCATCCATGTTAAGTGAACTTTAGTGTATGTGGAAAAACTCGGGTAGAGCTCAACTCTCAACTCATATCTTCCAAGGAGAGAAATTCACAAGAGTTGCAAAAAAAAAATTGAGCAAAATTAGCAAAGAACTGCCAGCTGCAACTGTACAGTAATCGGAACCAGTATAGATGATAATATGTACACAGTTTCCATATAAACCTTGAAATTGATCATCATCCGTTCCTTTTGGTCATAAAAATGAAAAAATGATTGCGAAAGGGAAGTTCTGTCTCAAATCTCAAACCAAAGTCAACATTTGACAAAGGAATCTGTATAGAAAATTGGGAAAGGGTCTCCACTCGAATTTTCTCCTCTTAATTTGTCTGAACCTTCCATTTTGACCGACCAAACAATCCTGCTGCCAATTTCCAAACATTTCGTAATGTTTTAGGGTTTTTGTGTGTTCTCTAGAAAAAATGGTTTCATTTGTATGGGTATTTTGTATCCTGTGTTTGGTTTGTATGTAACTTTGAGCTCAAAGGTCAAACGTAATTATATTTATTAATGATTGTTTGAAAAGTCCAACAGACTTCTTGTGTGTGTACAGACAGACGGTGTGTGTGTGTGTACTTGATGCAGAATAAGTAAATATCTTAGTAAAATGTACAAAAAGTTTCCTTTCACTAAAGAGAACGAAAGATGGACGGGGGAAACTTGTATACAAGAATGAATAAATAATAAATGTGTATTATGCACAAGTGAGTATGTACAAATGTGTGGGTTGTATAGAGTAAAGAGTACCGCATATCAGACAAAGTCGAGACTCGAGACTCGAGACATGTGTGTCTGCTCAATTTCCAGTTGAGCCTTTTTTTCCTGTCTCTTTTCTCTTCACCCGTCAATTTACCCAATTCAGAGAGTAAAACCAACCGGATTATAGGAAACAACTCCCTCCACCATCAACAAACCTTCCTCACACTCCATTCCATATCTGTATGTTCATACACACCTTTTTTCTCATTAACTTTTCCCATCCTTTATAGTTATCTAACAAAATCCGGAATCCTCTGCCTCATCTCATCTTATGGGAATGAAGAGAATGAATAAATGAACGAAAAAGGCCCGTTTTTTTTTGCGTTGCGCTTTGTATCGAGTGAAAATTCAGACTATCTGTATATACTGATAGAGAAAAGAAAGTTCATGTTTTGTGTACTAGGTGTAATTAATTGTAAATAGAAACTTACTGTATTTCTGTATGTTCCCCGGATTTGGGTAGACGGAGGTAGTCACCGAGGACTAACAAATCCTTGGAAATAATCATCCTGTCCTGTAAAACAAATGGACAACAATTAGAATTATAATTTGATTATTATTATAATTAAAAAGAGTGGTCAAAAGAGAAGAGAAGAAATGTCAAGTATACCTTGTCAGTTGGTTCCCCGTCAGTGACGGTGGTGTCCCGCCAGAAATTCACTACTGAACCTATTTTCGCAATCTTTCCTTCACACGGTCACAAAAATAAAATAAAAATGTGTCTATTTTTTGTATAATAAAAAAAATCACTTGAAATCTCAAAATCTCAACTTTGTGTCTTATTTCCTCTTTCTCTATATTTTCTCCTCCCCGTTGGTTTTCACTTTGATATTTTCTGTCTATCAATTCGTTAAAAAGAACTCTTCTTGGTTTTCTTTTTGACGGTGTGTATAAAGTCTGGTTTTTCTGTAGAAATCACTGTCCTTTCTTACTTATTGAGGATGCACAGACTTTTGCTATATGATTGTCGATGATCCGATTCACGTCATTCATCTGGATCTTGACATTGACATTGACACTCGTATTGATATTTTGATTTAGTCTGTCCATTGGATATATTAAAATCTTGATAAACTGTAAAAATGTAAAGAAGAACATATTTATTTAATGTGTACTAATCAAATAAATGTGTACATACGTATAAAAAAGTTAGATGATGATCTCACAATCTTCCCACTAATCCATATATTATTATTATTATTATTAAAATGTCATTTTAATATTATTTATTTATTTATTTCTCAGATATGGAAAGTCTGAAACTGAAAGAGTCAGATGTTTAAGATTCACTAACGACAACGACAACGACAACGACTGACATTGAAAAGATCCTCCATGTATACGCACAGTTAAGAGACGTTGTAGTTTAGTTTAGTTTAGATTTGCAATTGTCGTCTATATTGACTAACTCTTGTGCTCGACACTCACAGACGGACGACTGACTGACGAGGAGGACAAGTCGCTTTAGACTCAAACATTCTGACGCTGAAACAACAGCAGCAGCAGCAGCATGAACAGAAAAGAGAATGAGAGAGCGAGTGTAAGAACGAGAAGACGTTGAAGACTGCAGTATCGTATCAGTAATATCAGTATAGAAGCAGAGCTCCCGTTTTCATTTCACCACGTCACACACACAGCAAGCAAACAACAACGCAAAGAGCAAACATCATACAGCCCCAGCCAAAAGGAAATAAAGAGAGAGAGACAGACGGCAAAAGCAGAAATGTTTCTGTGTATATGTATACGATATGTTTGTGTGTAGATGTAGATGAGTGAAAAGTGTATGCTGTGGACCATCGCAGAAAAAGGATTAAAGCTTTTTACTATGCATAATTCTGTGATATACAGATATTGGACGAAGGAAGGAGTCAGAGAGAAGAGAAGAGAGTTGAATGGAAGTCAGAGGAACGAACAGGAGGAACAAACAAACATAGAAACCATATTCTAATACTTCCCCAGATATTGACAGACGTCGTCGTGTTCTCTTGTTATATAATACGATATATTTGTGTAGTAATAGTTACTCATGTATGTGTATGTGTATGTGTATTTGTGTATGTGTAGGTTGGAGTAGATTGGAGAGTGAGTGAGTGAGTGAAGAGTAGTTTACTGTGTAACCAAACTATGTAACTATGTTAGCAGTTAGCCGGAGCAATGGTTTAATGTATACGTGTGTAGCATGGTTATGGTTATGGTATGGTTACGCCATTGTATTGGATTGTATTATAAATTATAATATGGAATACTATATGGTTTAATGTGACTGACTCAATTCGATAAAATTAGTCGAAGCATTAGAATTCAAAATCTATACATAGTTTTTTTACATTCTATTTCTATGTATATATATTTTATATTCTGTCAAGTCAAGGGATTACTCTTCGAGACTAGAAAGAATTGTGTAGTCAAATTCGTGGTATTTTTATTCGCTGTTCTATACATACATCGTTAGGAGAGTTAAAGCTATGGAGTCAGAGAAAGAAAGAGAGAGAGAGAGAAAGAGAGAGAGAGGGAGCATTCGCATTATAAAGTTTGCAGTTCAGTGTCACTTGTGCTTTTCTTATTTTATTCACATTTCACATTTGCATTTGCATATGTACGATATACGATATTCAAGATGGAAACGACTCTGCACTCTCAACTCTCAAGACCCTGCTGGAACTTTCAAGTTGGTCTGTTTTTTTTAGTTGGTTAGAATCCCGAGTTATTTTTTTTACTTCACACTACATTAGTCATTCACTTTGCACAGTTCACGCAGTGTTCGCACTCTCCTAAACTCCTAACCTCACGAAACATATTTGCCACAACCCTGTCTCATGTCTCAGTCATATCATACATATCCTATCCTATTGTACACTTTTTTTCACTCTCACAATATATAATCCTCATGTAAATATATATGTATTATATGCGTGTGTACTAGAATGTATTTTTTATTTATTTTTTTTGTATTTATTATCCATTTCTACAATGTATAAGTCCTATCCTTCTAACACACTGCGCCAAAAATATCTCGCTCCTTCTCTCTACATATACAGAATGAGAATATATATATAATGTATGGCGGACAGAAATATTTTTTTTCGAGTACTCAAAGACGGACATTTATGAGTTGTGAAGGCATATAGTCATAATTTGGCCTCCGTTTTTTTTTCACCAATAAGATTTGAAGTGCTGATTTGACAAGTTCCATATGGTTAAATATGAGGTTTTTGACATGCCAAATTAAATGTAGCCATTCCCTCGTTCAATATAATTATAATATGCACTGACCACTCGTAACAATTCACACCACACACAATAATCTTTCGATTAATCAACTGTCAACTACTCCTCAGAACACTCAATACGTCCATTGAATGAGGATTATAATACTTGTCATGTTTTTTGGAGCATCTGAATTCTGTCGGGAATGTGGAATATTTTCAAATTCATTTCCTTTCTATGTAGATATGAAGCAAATAAATCAATAGGAATAATTTACTGTGGGGAATTAGTGAGATTCTGATTTGGTTCCGTGTGGGTATATATGTATATATAGATATTTTTTTAAGTCAATCGTCTGGAGTGGAGCATCGTGATTTGTGACTGCTGTGGTAATAAAATTCGGAAAGAAGGGAAATCAATAAATTGTTATAGCATGTAGAAAAAATTGCTGATTTTTCTCTTTACAGTTTACTGGATGAGTATTTTTTTTACATTTTGTATGAACTCGAATGTGTGTAAAACTCTACAAATGAAATGACATTGACGGCATGCGATTAAACTAATGTAGAAATGGAAATGATCCATTCGGGAGGAGAAAAAAAATAACCACTGGTTTTCCTTATATACTTTTCTACTTAAATATACCTACTCGTAAAGATGATTAAATGAATGACGAAGGAACCACAAGAAAGAGAGAAGCGAAAAGAAAAGGCGAAGAATTCGTGTGAGTATTATTAGTACGGTGTGTGTTTGTGTGAGTGTGAACTATGAACTGAACTTGTGTACGTTTGCTTTAGCTTTTGTGGTTGGTTGTATGCGGTTTGTGAATAGCTTTTTTGTATCTCTCTTTCACCGTCTCTGCAAAAGCATTATATGCATTTATATTTATGGTGTTGAGGTTGACTCACGAGTTGGAGTTTAGCCTTGCAAACCTTGTGTGTGTATAGTATCAGTACTGTGTAGCAATGAGTTTTTTCATGGCATTGTTTTTTTTCCTCAAGACTTTTTTTTTTCATCTTCTTTGACTTGAGTGTGTCTTGATTTGAAATGATGTTTCTTTTCATCATTCCATTCCAGCAGAAGATCCCTGTCACTTCTTGACAAGCCTCTCGTCTTTATTTTATCTATTATAATCCCATGCGTACCTTCTCCTTCTACCTTCGTATGAGTATAAGATGCAACTCTTCAAAATTCAAAGGAAACGAAAATTGATTCATTTGTATTTTGTATTTGGTATTTGGATTGTCTATTTAATCTCGATTGCAAATTGCAACGAGTCTCTTCATCACTCACTCTGGACATTTCCTCAATTCTCAAGTATATTCTTTGTAAAAAATCAAATTTCAACTTTGACCGATAATTTATAAGATTCAACACCAAACATTCTCCTTTTACAGTCATTCAATCTATACAATCGAGGATCAAGGTAAATGACAATAAAAATATTTATATTCTCGGCATTTCTCAAAACAAGGAATTTCGAGGCTCTCTTCTCTCTCTCTATCTCTATCTGTCCGTGAAAGAGTTAAAAGCCGAAACCGAAGCAGTGGGCATTTAAATTGTTGGTGATTTGCATCTCTCATATTGCAACAACCTGGAAGAGTAAAAGCTGAGACTTGGAGGGGCAATAACAACAACAACAAAAACAAATCAGTCAGTCGATCATTTACTTAAACTCGGATTTTAAATTGAAAATGAGAATTGAAATATTGGTAGAGAGTAGAGATACTACAGGGTCTATTTATTAGTACGTACATGGATTATGTTATGTTATGACTGATATCGAGAATAGAGAATATCCTTTATGGACAATTTTCAATAGACTCAAATGCATATGTATATAAAAATGACAATGTAACGTGTAGTCTAAGCTCCCACATGTACTTCTGTATCGTATATGTATATTTGTAGGTATGTTTATATAGGTATATGTCTCTGTGTATTTGTCATTCCAATATCCAACTGAACAAAAAAAAATGGAACTTCACAAATAAAACTCTATCTATTCTATAATAACTCATAAGCTGTACATTGTACAACAGTCTAGCTACTCTTATAATTATAATAGTTCCATTCTCATAGGTATATTTCAGACTTTAAAACATTTTGTATCGTATCATCATACCTATACTTGGCCAATACACAACTGATAATGATTTTTTTATCTACGGGAGCAAGAGCGAGGGAGCAGAGCAACGAGGAGTATAGAAAAAAAATTAACTTTCGCTTGCATAAAATGTTTTATTTTGATTCTGGTACTGGTGAAGGTTAGAGAGGTTAAAAATACGACACAAAGTTGAGTCGTATTCGTATTGTGTGTGTGTGCGAGTGTGAGTGTGAGTGTGTAATAAATATATAAAATATCATATTGCACTCCTCAAGTATGTGTCAAAAAAAAGTAAACTAACACGGATGCCATTTGTACACAAATATATAATTATGACATTTTTATAGTTACTCTCACTTTCAATTAGATACATAAGCTATTGTAAAATAGTATATGCAATACGAATTGATAATGACTTGACTGGATTTTCTATTTTCCTTTGAAGGCGTTAAAAATGATGTGTGTATTGACTTCCTCTTCGCCCTCCCCCCCCCCACGAATGTGAACAAGGAAATAAATCAGTAAAATTCCTATATTTATTTATCGTACAGACGAATTACAGGGTTTTTTATAGTTAGGATTTTTTTGAAAGAATTCTAAGAAATAAATTCACAGGACTTACATTTGTTTGATTTTCAATTCTCAGAGTTATCAGTATAGTTTTTTTCACGTAACATTTATATAAAGAAATCGTAGAGATTTGTTAATTGGACTTGACAACACAGAGCACAGGCACACAGACAAGGAGGATTTTCCTTGTAAAAAAAAAAAGTCTATCTATATCTTATATTCACTGTCGACTGGATGGAATTAGACTTTTTCCTTCAGTGTGGATAAAAAGAGTACAGACTATATATGAGAAGCACAGGTATGAAATGTAAATATTATTAGTACACCCACCGAATAGGTAACTGGCGAGTCATTAAAAAAAAAGAAGGTAAAAGCCGTGTGTCGGAGTTGCTTGGACTTTTTTTTTGTGTGGTGGTGGTGTTGTTGCGTTACTTCGTAGTTCGTAGTTGTTTTGAATTGAGTTAGAGTCTCGAGTTATCACAGAACGAGAACGAACGAATGAACGTATGACTCTCGCACTATTTGCTCACAGCTTTTTTCTCTCTCTCTCTCTCTATACTTTTACTCTTGTCCTATTACTATTACTATAAAATCCCAAATATTTTATATATGTAGACAGAAAAGTACAAACTTTTCTTACGAGCTTGTCTCTCTCTCTCTTCTTCTTCTTCTTCTTCTACTGCAACTGCGACTGCTGTTGCTGCTCCTGGACTCTCACTGGACTGGAGAAGTACAAAAAAAATGTGTAACTATATATGTATAAATTTATAGACACAACGTGTACATTTTATGGATGAGGAAATTGAATTGTAAACTCCAGACGTCTTTTCCTATTTGCCTATTTGTCCATTCGTTATTATTATTTTGATATGAATTGTGTTCAGACCTGTCACTTTACTCGATTAATTTCACCTACTAAAATTTTACAAGTACACACAGTACACACACACACACAGAAGCATATGAGTAGGAGCTGTCCAATTTCAAAGTATTTATATATATGTGAATTAGGTAATATTTTTTGACGATTCTTCTCCAGTATAAAATAATATACAAAAGTGTATAAGAAACTGATATATTCAATGTTGTTTGTGTTTTGTTTATATTGTGTATATTGATTGTCGTCACGTTTCAAATGCAGATGATCACAGAGTTCACACACACACACAATAAAATAACTGAGGAAAGCTCAAATCTCACAGCTCTAGTATTAGTATAAAATTACGACCAATTGTGTTTGACGATAAGTAAAAAACGAGCAATGAAACTGTCCTATAGTGGATTTTTCCTTGCACAATGTAAAACAATGTAATGTGAAATCGTTACCTTGATAAAGGTGTACAAATAAAATGTGAATGTATACAAAGATAAAATGTCTGAGGAGTCTCTGTATATATAATAATTGTAATAATATTAGTATTGACTTCTTTTCTGTCTCACTCACTCTTCTCTCTCTCTCTCTGCTTCCTTCTGATCTCCGTTCTAATCGGATGCAAACGGTTGAATGTAAATTCCACCTCGTCTGTCTTCCTTTTTCATACAGACGACGACGACGATGAGAGACTAGGAGGACGAGAGAGTTGAGAGAAGATATCGTCGATTGGAGATTGTATTAGCGTGCACTTCATATTCATACTATAGTCAACTGACAACAGCAGAAACTAACTCACACACACACACACACACACACACTCATCCACTCACTCACTCAAATATGTATGTACGATATATATACATATATAATATGATTACTGTTTAGCGTTTACCTATAGCGAACAAACTACAGTTTGTAGTATCTCGAGTAAATGCGCAAGAGATTCCTACACGACGGTAACAACTACTATGTATTGTGTGTATATTATATTATATGTACAGATATGTGTCTGTATCTTTTCATTCTCTTCTCTTTTCTCTATCAAACTTATTGAATGCATAGAATAGATGTAAGCATTTTTGCTATTATATTCCCAATAATATTTCATATCATTCCATTGCACGCAAATTCATATCAGAGAATTCTCCTCCCAACACTAAGAAAAGGAAAAGAAGAAGAAGAAAAAGAAGTAGAAGGGAGTGTATATATATATATGAGTGCATTTAATATTTTATGTATGATTACAATTGGGAAATGGAGAATGGAGGTACACAAACACAAGTTGGATTTCTGTTTTTCTTTAGAAAAAAAACAGATTTGAAAAAAGCAAGTGATTTCCTTGACGAGTGTAGTTGTAGTAGGTACATATGTAGTACGTTTACGGCAAGTGCATGTGTATAGGATTTATTTACGTGAGAGTGTGTGTGCAAGAGAGTGAAAGAAGAGAGAGAGAGAGATGGAGATGGAATATGAGCGTCATCGGGACACAAGAGATGGAATGATAAAAGGAAAAAAAGTTAATTTTAGTAGGTAATTTAAATATATATACATGCGAAGAGTTCCAAGTTCTAAAGGCTAATGTGAAGGCAATAGGTAAATGGACTTGAAATGCGTTATACGATGATAAATACTTGAAGACAGAGAGAGAGAGAGAGAGAGAG